>JAQBSW010007702.1:0-39064 GCA_029291075.1 Eudiplozoon nipponicum | reverse complement strand
TCACCGGCTGTAGCATATAGTATAATTACTAAACGCAATAATAGAAGAGAATACCAATATACGAAGATTTATGGATAAAAAAATTGTAGCCGCATTAATGCAAGCAAATGAAGGATGTTCAGATATTCAGCTTTAGCTGGAGGTGATGCAATCAACTGATTGTTTGTATCTTATTTCACACTCTTTTCAGGTTTAATTTTCTATAATGTTTTGCATTTAAATTTGTATGTAAAGACATGTGCATTTGTTGATACATGAGAAGAATATAAGGAAGAAACTGTTCTTGTATATGATTAAATATCTTTTTCTTTTTGCACATGGAATGGGTATTATAAAATATATATTTGATGTAGGAATAACACAAGCAATTGCAACCTTTCTAAAAGTGGGAACAAATTGTGAAATAGAGTTGCTCAAATCATTTATTTGAATCTCATTCAATTCAAGCTCAATTTTGGAGCATGCTTTTTCGGATAAAATAAAACAGAATGAATTTATTTATCCACAGGGCTTCATATTTCGTTAACTCACTTATTTGATTGCATTTCGTAATAAAGTAGGAACCCGGTCTACTGGACGAATTTCCTTTCCTACATTATACAATGCTTATTTTATGCTGAAAATATAGTTACTTAGTGGGACAAGTGTTTATATCAAGATTACAACCTTGATTAAACTTATTGTTATCATCGCCCGCGTAACCAATGTTCATTGAATTATCACCTAATACGTTCTACATTTTTAATTCCCTAACTTGTCCATTATAACAACAATATTTACTTTAGCATAACGTACCTTTATAATCTCTTCAATCGCATTCGAATGCTTTTTTCCACTACATGCTGGTTTTTGCATTCGGACACTTTCAGAATTTGATTTTTTATACTATTGACTACTTGGTCTCTAGTCAGCAGTACGTAAGTCAAATGCAGCCTCAAAATCATTAAACTGATTTTCTCGGGGATGATTTCCATAATCTTGGTAGGTTGAATCGAAATTTATCAATATCATACGTGATTAAAACACATAAAATGTTAAGTTTTTAAACAGATTTCCAGTTTTCCAATATTCTCATTTTAATTTTATAATTAATACCGCTGAAAAAAATCATAAATCGCATACATGCGGAACACTAAGCTTGTCAAATAAACAAGGAACATAACAGATTGTATCATAAAACATTGCTTCATCTTGTTTTAACAAATCAATTCTGAAATATAAAACTTTTTACAATTTCTTCGATTAAATCGTGGATTAGACTCGTGCAAACTCCACACGAAATCTCCTGTAAAAGGTAGTTGCTTAAAGCTTTGAAGATAATTCTCTTGACTTAATAAAATTCTTTGCTTTCAGCATTTTATTGTCATTACTTTTTATGGGTTCTTAAAAGATTCATGTAGGATGAGACCTCTAATACAATTAATAATACAATTTTGTGTGTAAATATGTTACGTTTTGAAATACTTAATAAAACATTGGAATATAATTTACAAGCTGTACTCAGATAAGTGAGTTCGTACAGTTTTTAATCTGTGAATCTTGAATTTGGCCGACAATGTGACTGTTTCAGGGGCAACACTTGAGTACATGCACACGCATATGGCTCTATTTAGGTCTGATATGAAAATAAAAGTTCTGGCGAAAGTTGAATTGCCTTTTTTAAAACAATATTTGCCTTATTATAAAGGTATACTTCCACAAATGATTTATTCCTCAATTAAAATTGTTAATGCCTAAAGTCGGCTGATCTAAAATTTACGCGTGGCTTTAAGTGACTTCAGACACGTTGCTCCGTCGAGAGATCATTCATT
The DNA here is from genome assembly GCA_029291075.1 of Eudiplozoon nipponicum. NCBI lineage: Eukaryota > Metazoa > Platyhelminthes > Monogenea > Mazocraeidea > Diplozoidae > Eudiplozoon > Eudiplozoon nipponicum. The sequence goes on along the minus strand of JAQBSW010007702.1, from coordinate 37,253 downwards.
ATATGTACCTCAAATGCAGACATGTAGAAGTCTGTGAAATAAAGGATTTAATTAGCGGTGCATCGAAAACAACCAAATTCTTCGGAGATTTGACAATCTGTAGCTAAAAAATGTAAAGTACATTAACGAAGAATGCAGTAGGAACTGAAAACATGCTACTTGAAATTGTGGACAACCAAATCTCAGCATCTAAACGGCGTATTAGTAATCTTTCTCAGCTCGAGCTTGTAGTAATTAAGAATGCCGTTAATCGCCTGTATATACATACGGTCAACGGAAAACAAATTAGAAACGACGCAAAAGTTATTTGAAAAGTACAAGCCTTTTACGCATTTTCAGAGAATTCTGACGCATTCATTTTCCAATATAGGAGATTGGAGCTATCAGAGAAAATGGGAAGAACTCTTATTGCTTTGAGCAAAATTTCTATGTTGACAAACGATAAGAATCAGACAACAAAGCTGAAATCAATAGCAGCACTGGAAAGTCTATATGTCGTTGTCACATCACGAATTTCAGAAGAAGGCGAATTTTGCTCCCCATTGCAAACTGAACTACGTGTTGCTTATGAGGAAGCACTTATATGGACTCAGGATATTGTGACACACCAAATAAATTCGATTCGTATGAATATCAAGGAATATATAAATTAACTGAGCAAATTCAAGCCACGCCAAATAAATAAAGACACATGGGAAGCTACCACGGATTCAATAAGGCGTGCGGGTAGAAATGCCTGTGAAGCAATTCAGCAAATTACCGACGTTGCGAATTCGAATGAAATCGATAACATCATACGTCATCTAAAACAAGAAAATAGTTCTTTAAATCAAGTTTACGAGCTTCAAGTGAACACAATCCAATTGCATTTAACCAGTCGTCGAACAACATAACAAAACTGCCATCAGTGGCACGCAGTCAATCAATTATTGTTTAATTGTAAGCAAAATAGTTATCACCCATGCGGCCAGAATGTGCGACATGCCGAAGGTACACAAAGCAGTTGGAACAATCAACTTGCCGCCATTAAGACCAATGACGTTAATGATCAACACTCCTAGCACAGACTGGCGTGTGAATTAAAGCAAACCTACAAACAGTATACATTTAAATGTAAGACGATATTGTTCGCGATACTTTTGACTTTGAAAATAAAGTGAAATCGTAGAATATATAGAAAAAACGTGTCTGTTCAATGTCATAAATATATTTACAAGCATTCCGGTTGACGAAAATATCAATTTCCTCTGTAGTCTACATCGATGGATATCACCCAACATTGGTCATACATGCAAGTCATCTAAAAATTGTACTCAACAGGTACAATAAAATTCTAAAATTCAATTTCAATTGTCAATATTTACCGCAAGTCAATGGAGTGACAATTCCATTCCATTAGGTAGTTTGCTAGCTGATGTCTACATGTTATATTTAGAAACATCAAAGCTAAAACCAATATACTAACATGAATAGCCGAGTTACGTTGATTACACCTCCATAATCATAAATAAATATATCAAAAATTGACATTCTTCAAAATGATAAAACTGTGAACCTTCCCGTTCAATTTACATCTCCAGTCTAACCCACTGTCCTTACTAAACTTATTGCTATTCAGCCAAAAGATGGCAGTATAAAATAGAAAATCTTTTGAAGGGATGTTGTGAAACTGATAGTTCAAAGCAACAACCCGCGAACACAACTCGCGGAATTTCATCAAATGGAAAACTTGTCGAAAGCATACTTGGAGTAGTCAAAATATCCATTAACAAATCACAATTATTCCTAGAGATTAGAGAAATTCTGTTATGAGATATTTCCTGGTGCTAGAAACGACTTTATTATATATTGGATATCCTAAAGGTTTCTTGAACCAAATGATGTATGAACACCAACAAAAGATCAATGAAGTCATACGAGACCAGACGACGATCTACGTCCGAATAGCTTTCAAGGAGAACACATTGTCTAAATTATTTACTCAAATTCCTAATACAATTTTTTTTAAATTCAAAAGACACCCTTTTAGCATGAATATAAATAATAGACTTCCGGAGATCGAATGGTGCCACATGGATTATTTTTACAGATGACGTTGCCACATACCGCGCTCTGTAGACGAAATTAGCTGATTATTGAAGAAAGAGCATTTCAGAGTAAACACAGTTGGCATGCTGGTGAACGTTTCCACACTACCTGAACACACTGGTTATAAAAGTAACGAGATTACACCTTTATGCTGTCTTCAGTTTATCTTTCTGGTCATATTTGCACTGATTTGTTACTGGGTACGCAACAACTAATGCACAATTGCATATATATTAGTTCATCGCCACAAACAGTATCTAACTGTTATATATTTAATTGAATTATTTCATGATTATCGTGAAATGTGATAACTGATATCGATCAAAGGAGTAACAGGTGTTCAGAAATTGTTGTAGTTGTCAATTTTGATGAACTTTAGCATACATTGAAATCCATTGTGTTGGTACCATTTAACGAATCTTCAACAATGGTGTTGGTACCATGTACCTTTTCAGTACCATAATGTTAGTATCAGGTACTGCCACAGTAGCCATAGCCTTCTTTTAATCAAGGTTGCGATCTTTATATAAACAAATGACCCATTATGTACATACATTTGTCAGTATGACTAAGTATAGTGTAGTGTGAAAAATGTAATTCATACTTAGTTATACTGGAAAATGCATATGCATAATGGGTCAGATGTTTATATCAAGATTGCAACCTTGATTAAAAGTAAATGTTATTACCGCCAGCGCAACGAATATTCATTTAATAGTCATAGTACTAGTGCCATTAACAGACTTGGTATGTATATTATATATAGTGAGTTGGCTTTAAAGTCGCATTATCGAAGACTTTATATGAAGTTAGCTTTACTGCTTTAGGTTCACGCTTTCGTATAAGAGATTGTGCCATCCTATTTTTCCACATTTCTCACCCAAATATATAGTGGGTAAAAGGCGTAATACCAGATTCTACTGATGAGTCGTCAGTAAGCAGGAAATGAACGTGCACGAGATTATACATTCCGTTCATGCTATCTTTGTGTAATCTTTCTGGTCACAACTGAAATAATTTGTTACTAGGATCGCAGAAACAAATACCAAATTGCATATATTCATTAGTTCTCCGCCACTAACTGTATCTAAATGTTATATATATATATATATATATATATATATATATATATATATATATATAATTAGGAAGAAAGAACACATAAATAACAAAGTGGATAAAGGCCATTTATTTCGTGAATACTAAAATACGTGATTAATATTCACGAAATAAATGGCCTTTATCCACTTTGTTATTATTGTGTTTCTTCTTCCTAATTATAAATATACTGTGTAAAATTTAAAAGGCATGCATTTATATATATATATATATATGTATGAATATATATATATATATACATATAAATATACATATATATATAAGTATCAATCAAAATGAGGCCGATTTCCAAGTATTCTTCAAAGTAATTAACGAAAATGAATTACGCAGAGTGGAGTTTGTTGTATGCTGAATCGTTATTCCTCCGCTATATTGACAAAGGAGTCTCGTATATGTTTAATTATAAATTGATCAAGGCCAGAGTGTATGGATTTACTGGAGTAACAGGTGTTCAGAAATTGTTGTAATTCTCAATTTGGGTGAACTTTACCATAAATTGATATTCATAAGGTTGGTATCATGTACCAACTCGGAAACCATAGTGTTAGTACCATGTACCTTTTCAGTACAATAATGTTGGTATCGGTTACTAACACAATAGCCATAGTGTTAGTATCCTTTACAGACTCGGTATATATATTATATAGTGTGAGTTAGCGTTGAAGTCGCATTGTCATTGACTTTAGATGATGTTAGCTTCACTATTGCAGGTTTACACATTCGTCTAGGAGAATGTACCGTCCTATTATTCCACATTTTTTGACCAAATATATAATGGTTAAAGGGAGTAATACCGGCTCCTACTGATGAGTCGCCAGTAAGCACGAAACGAATGTGCATGAGATTATACTTTCCGTTCGTGCTGCCTTTGGTTTATCCTTCTGGTCACAACTGAACTAATTTGTTACTAGGTTCGCAAAACCTAATACATACTTGCATATATATTAGTTCTTCGCAACAAACAGTATTTAACTGTAATATATTGATTTGAATGATGTCATGCTTACCGCGAAATGTGATAACTGATATCGATGAAGGCCAGAGTGTATGGTTTAACTGGAGTAACAGGTGTTCGGAAATTGTTGTAATTCTCAATTTCGGTGAACTATAACATAAATTGATATCCATTATGTTGGTACCATGTACCGACATGGAAGCCATAGTGTTAGTACCATGTACCTTTTCGGTACAATAATGTTGGTATCGGTTACTAACACAATAGCCATAGTGTTAGTATCCTTTACAGACTCAGTATATATATTATATAGTGTGAGTTAGCATTGATGTCGCATTGTCGTTGACTTTAGGTGATGTTAGCTTCACTATTGCAGGTTTACACATTCGTCTAGGAGATTGTACCGTCCTACTATTCAACATTATTGACCAAATATATAATGGTTAAAGGGCGTAATACCGGCTCCTACTGATGAGTCGCCAGTAAGCACGAAACGCATGTGCATGAGATTATACTTGCCGTTCGTGCTGCCTTTGGTTTATCCTTCTGGTCACAACTGAACTAATTTGTTACTAGGTTCGCAACACCTAATACATACTTGCAAACTGATGAGTTGTTTTTGTGAAAGTGTGGTTTCATTCTCGCCACAGTATATACGTTTTTTCACTTACTCTTTTTTGTTGTTAAATTTATGTGTTTGATCTAACTGTATAACTTTGATTTCAAATATATTGGCTATATAATGGACCAGATAATAAATTCGAATTAAGTTCTAGCTAAAAGAAAATGAATTATTTTAAATTATGTTCTATAATTCTGCTTTAGAATAAGTTTATACATCGATAAACATTTTTTTCTTTTTAGTTCTACATATTTGCTCTCCTAGCAATTGTTCGTCCCACACGTTTTCAGAATTTTTCCTATAAATGCCACAAATTCTTTTGTGATCTCTTCCTATTTTATGGCTGACATGCTTTTACATAAGATTCTTTAGAATGTCATTATTTAAATCAAGTTTGGGGGTTAGGTATAAATACAAATATTGTTTAAAAAGAGGTCCTGAAATATGGGACTGTGTAAAGGAATTCAAGTTTCGAGGTTTCATACACAAAACAATTCTAAATAACTTGAATTCTGAAGGATTTTTCTTGTTTATTTAGAATGCATGACGAAATATCCCTGCTTTAAAGTTTGATCATAATATTGTTATTTACAACGTCTGTGGAAAGTTGTTTCTAACCTAAACAGTTACTACAATCTAGAAATTCAGTTTTCGTCAAAAGTTGAGTTACAAAATTAAAATATGCCTGCATCATAACAAGTAGCTGGCAAAAACATGATAAACAATTCCACCGCGCGTGTACAAAGCGTGTCTTTATTTTCAGATACTATCTACTTTATGTAAGCGCCATAGTTTTAGGGCGACTAGGCAGTACTAAGCAAGTAAACGCGAGAATAAGAGGCGGCTGGTTTATGCAATATATGAATTTTTACTTGCCTTATAATTAATTAAATTTTAAACCATTAATGTATAACAGCTCAGTTCATATTAGTTTTTGTATATGACTTTATATCCAAGACATAATAGAGTACTGACTTTTAGTGTATTATTTGTATATGAATTTATTGTTCTATTGTTTACCACATCCCACAAGAGAAACCGTCTACTGAATAAATGGCCCTTACAAAACTAAACAATGCTTGGTTTATCCTGAAAAATTTATGTATATAATAGGCCAGGTGTTTGAATCAAGATCGCAACTTTGATTCAAGTAATTATTATCATCACCTGCGCAGCAAATGCTCATTTAATTATATAACTGTTTAATTCAATAACAAATCTCCGTGTAATGTGGTGTCTGTTCCATAATGACTCCAAATAAAGGAAAGACTATCCAAGAAAATTTAGTTTGTATATTACTGAAAATTATGTATAGTTTGCGCCAGGGTGCCTCAGTGGTTAGAGCACCAGATTCCGAAGCAGACGTGTCCAGGTTCGTGACCTGTCGACGGCAAATTCTGAACAGGCCGTAGTGAGTTCCAAGTAAGGACGAAACCGGTCTACCGGATGAATGGCCTTTTGTATGCTATACAGTGCTTGGTATATACTAACAAAATATTGTTTATGATGAGACAGGTATTTGTATCAAGATCTTAACCTTGATTAAAATAAGGGGGACCGTCGTTTTTTGGCTTCATTTGTCCGAATTTCTATGCCGAATACCCCACGGGACGCTTTTGCTCAGCTCTTTAATGTCTTTGCATGCAAAACGCACGCGTTTATTTTCTATATTATAATTAAGCCTAACTGATGTCTGTTGAATGGTTTTTATTGTACTCACCCGAAGACGTATACAAGTAGACCATATTCTGTTGTCTTATAAGGAAATATTTATTGATGCTTAAAATAATACGCGTATCGCTGGGCCTTTTCTACCACATATTAGATATAACAAAATAATATTAAGCTTAAACTTACGAAGAGCAGAAGCATCTATTAGCGTAATTTTGTAATTTTAAAGTGTCTTAAAGTAACCGCTACCAATAGGGCTTATTAAATACATATAACAACAACTTCGTCAGTGATAGGTTGTAAATATTCCCGTAGTTTATTCGGTAATTTACCTATTGTTATTCAGAAACAGGGTAACACGCGTTCGAATAAATGTGACGAGAAGAAAGATTGCAGGGCTTCACAACATTTTGCACTGAATTTTATAATAATCAACTTTAAAATTCAAAACATGAATGAGTAATATGCCATGATAAATGAATTATGAAAAAATCTACAACAAGCACGTTATAATTATTATAATCAAGGTTGCGGTCTTGATATAAACACCTGACCCATTAGTTACTTACATATCAGGCAAATTCTGGCCAGTACATGATGAGTTCCCCATAAGGACGAAACCGGTCTACTGGACGAATTGCCTTTTCTACACTATACAATTCTTAGTTTATACTGATATATGTAAGTAATTAATGGGTCAGGTGCTTATATCAAGACCGCAACCTTGATTATAATAATTGTTATCACCACCCGCGCAACCAATGTTCGTTTAAGCACGTTATAACACCAAACTAATTGGCAAATCTACTTTATTTGTGTAAGAAAAAAGAAAGGAATTTATGAGGAAAAGCCGCATTCTACTAATTAAAACTCCATAAGTTAAACCATAGATTTATTAAGGCAAACCATAATATTTGTACTTCTTCTAAATACATCACAATTTTTTTTCAACTTGATTAAAAAATATCGAACTATTCTGCATACATTAATGTGCATGCTATTATATATTTCATTTATAACAGAAATGTCACAGCCGTAAGGCGGTGTCAATGTTACTCTCTTGGCCCTGTTGTCACACTTTAAAGTTAGCGTCCCATCAGCTTCTGGCAAAAATTCCATCTCCCGGCTTGCACACGGCATGGCTTAGAGGCGGAGAGATAAAAGAAGCTTCTAGCGTTGTTAAATTAAAAGTTACATTTGGAAATTGTTGATCGTTGTCCTTGGTCTGTTGACCATCTATGAGGAGGCAAGCGGGTCTCTTCAGTCTTGGTTGGCATAAGAAATTAGAGTAGGCTGACTTTAAATCCGAATCATCTGTCCGCAATAAAAATGGGCAGGACTGTGATCTCCTATAGGTAAATAATAAATATAGTTAACGAAACAAACGTTATTCCATAATGTTTGGACCGACGCACAGGAGGAAAATGGTCGTCTTCTCTGCTAAGTGGATAAACGAAAAGAAGCCAATACAGATTGGTTCGACAATGGAACCCCAGAGTTGAAGGCTATTTATGTAAAACTGTAGAACGACGATTATCGTCGAGTACTCGTTTGACAGAAGACAATGATAGTGCTAGCTTAAAACCCCTAATGGGATTTACGTAAGTACCTGATAGGTCTCTCATTTCTGACGGCATATGTAGTAAAAATCCCTACTTACATGCAGGTGATCCAGATGTAAGCATGGGAGGGTGACTGGTGACGCAGTCTCATCTGTGGTAAAATAGACAATACGACAATATGCGCTTGATAGACATCCAGCAACTAAGGCTGTTCATTGTGCTCCATTTAGCCCAACGATAGTTTTTGAATTGACTCTTGTGACTCGAGGCTCTTGCCTGCCTAGCGGTTTGTCTGCTGAAATGCACATGCGCGATGTCTACATAGTTGGCCTTTAGGAGACCAGAATTACTTTCCTCATTCCACAGTGTGCTCCATTCAAAACGTTTTTACTGAACAAACTCACTTTTTATCCAGTGCTAAAGTGACAGCTATATTTGTCATGAACGCTATAAATTATAGTTTGGCTTATGTCAGTTTCTGCGTAGGTAAGTTGGTTCTCGTAGTCGTTAATGGTTACGTGCCAACTCGCTGATTCTAATCATGTAAAGCAATGATTGCTTTGAAAAGCTATCAGATTTGATCTCGGATCATGATCGTCGTTCCGAAATTAGCGAAATTGTCGATGAAATCAACACAAAACAAGATCAGGACTACGCTGGTATTTGAGCTGTATGAAGATGGACTCTGGCTGTAAATAATTGGAAAAATGACCTGAAGCTCTAAAAACTTACCATTAGCATTAGCCTGATTATTTCGAAATCAATTGCACAACATTACAAGCAACATCTTTCATAAAGACGCGGTAGTGTGATCTATGCGGTTGGGACGGTACACATCATCGTACTCAGATCGACATTTTCTGGTGAGCTGAAGTTGTTTTAATTATGTCGCAAACGCCATAGCGTTCCGCAAGTTTTTACTGGCTCAATTAATGGATGTTACCGTAGCCCTCTTGCTGCTATGATCAAATTGATATTCCGCTACATACAGCGGACCATATTGCCTAAAAATAACTGTGCTCTGGGAACGTTTACAATTTTGCGGAACGACTTCGTGATAGTCTATGCTTCTGCTGGGGCACATGAAACAAAACCCAATAACGTTTCCATATATTGTTTGAAGTGCTATTTAGAAAAAGCTAGATCAAGCCTCTCCTTAAGTTTTTATGATAAAGCCCGTGACATTGCTTGCTGTCTCTAATGACACAATATCTCTTCAAAACTTGGTATCAAATGCGAAACTTAAGAGCCTCACACTGACTTGTAAAGTTTACAAGAACGGATAAAAAATAACACTGACTAAATTTCATTGAAACCAACATAGGCGCTTAACAAACGTGAATTATATGTTGAGTTCCAACGTATTAGTAGTAGCCCTTCTGTCAAGAAGGTACAGGCACCATCAGTTTATGAAGCGCAACGTTTCAAATATATCCAAAATTTTCCGTATATTGCTTCGCTATTTGTGAAGTAATCCGTCAAAATTGTTTCAAAGCAGACATAAGAATTCCCAAATTTCATGGAGACACAAAGATTTACGGTCATTTAAAGGAACGCAAAACACCCTTTACTTCTGAAATTTGAAGTACAACGGAAAATTAGTTCAAATGGATCTTTACAAGCTCATTACCGCAATCCAAAGAGAGGAATTTATTCCAAAAATTGGACGAGCGAATAGTGGCAATATTACTGCACAAACGTAACGTGGTATCAATTTACTCTACGCTGCATCAAAGGTGGCCACCGCTATAGACCTTAGTAGATTTCACAAAGAACGAGAGAAAAAAACTAGGTAAAACCAAATGGGATTTTGTCTAGGAATGCGATTTGTGGACAAAATTCACGCAATCCACCACATACATGAATTGTGTCACGTGTAATAGCGTCTAAATTTTTTTGCTTTTATAAACTAAAATTCCGCCTTTATTTCTTTTTCCAGTGTAAGTTTCTGGCGAGTTATGATAAATGATGTAGGCAAGGTAAAATAGTTGGAGTGCTCAAAGCCCGTTTTTAATGACTTATTGAAATGTATTCGGAAGAGTAAGAGATAGTCAAAACCTTTTGAGATTGGCTCCACAGTGTAAAAACGAGGTTTCATGGCTTCCACCTTGTTTATTTATATTGTTTATGCAATCGTTACTCAACTAACCGCAACGCGACTTGGAGTAAAGAAAGTTGCTAACGGCCGGCTTTTCGCCCATAAATACTCTAATGATTCTGTTCTGATGTCATAAAAGTATGCCAAGCTACAGAGGGAAACTAAATTTGTGCTACTTTCTGAAGCTAAGCTAACAAAACGGTAATTACAGGCAATTACAATTAGGAGTTAAGGATCGCGCTAAACGGAACGCTACATTTTGTCGTCAAGGCTAACGTTTATATGGCATCACTGGTGGCGGCTTCTGCTGGGATTTCTCCACATTTTTAAACTTTTTCGCTGTAGCTTGTGAATACTTGTGCAAATCAATATGAAAACGCTCGTCTATTTCACTAAGTACTTTGCCTACGATTTTCAAATCAAGCAAACTGTTGGTCATGCTTTATTCTGCGGAGATTTCTAAGATAATACAGTATGGCTACAAGCAGCTGTGCAGATTTTCAAAATCAATTTATTGGCTTGCCTCGGTTTAGGTCATCGATAGTCAAACGTTTGGATGAATAAACCAAATCGAAAAAATGCAAACCGATCAGTATTGTGCAAAAATTCTTTCGTGTATCATCAACTCCGTAGCATGTTGAAAAAATATGCGATTTGCGTTCGCGGGTTGGTGCTTAAGATCACATATTTTTCAATTTCAGTTAAAAGCGTTTGAGAAGACGTTCCAGTAGGGGCACATCCCTCAACATGGTTGGCAATTAATTATAAATATTATGCAATTCTTAAAATAAAACAGTTTGGCAACAAGTTTTTCCATCATAGGAGAAAATATCACAAACAACCACGACCTTTTCCTGTCCCATGATTCTTCTTTACTAGACTCGTATACAAAACCGTTCGTTGGTTCAGGTGTAATATTTTTATATAGCCACACAACTTTCTCAATTATAATTATTGCAGACACAAACTGAATCATACTGGCATACATATCGTAATATACAGAACGAATGCATTTCACAAATTTCATTTGGAAATATTATAATTAGAATTCTTCTTTTTAAATTAAGTTCTGCCGCTACGTATTCGAAGGTGTGCCCAATCTAAATGATATACATTTTCAGTTGTATATCATTCGACAATACGCTTCTCATTATCAATTTTTATCTTTAATAAGCGAAGCCAAAGATTCATTCTGTAGGTCTCTCGGCAGAAGCTTTACACCGTATGGTATGCCTAAGTGAATTTTGTCTGAGCTTGATCTCGAATACAAGGTACCCACAGCTTCATTAGTATAAATTTAGTAAAATTCCGTCTAAACAATTTAACGATTTAAAAAACACTTTAATCATATAACTGAGCGTTAGTGAATATCTACTACGATAATCAATATCGAATTTAATATTTATTTTGAGAGAAATCAATTTTTCTTGGTTTAGTTTGAAAGATAATAATTAGATTATCAGCAAATTTGCAGATTTGACCCCTGAGGATGCGTTTTGAAACGTCGAAAATATGCTTTCACATAATGTAACATCAAATTTAGAACGTTGTGTAATCCCGAATTAAGCTTTCGACAATCTACATGTTATGTATCTGAACAACCATGCTCTAATTCGAAAAAATAATAAGTCTTTAATTACCCGGATGAATCATTATAGAACTATTCACTTTCATAATAGTATCGAAAGAAATTGAGTAAAACTATTTTGAGATATTGATAATGATTAAAATTTTATTCGATTTTTTTCTTACCTACAATATTTAAAGTCTTCCACACGGATAGAATGTACATGACACTTGAGCGTTCTTTCGTAAAGCTATGCCGGCTTATTTCGAGATCAATTGTTAAAATAGATTCCAAATGATCTACTATTAATCTGTCGATTAACTTCACAAATGTTTGTTTGGAATGTTTAGGTGAAATCTGTATGCTACTCGTTAAAATACTACATAATATTATATAACCCTTCAAATTTTTGTTTGAAAGGATGCAGATTTTATTTTAAAAATATTAATAGCTACTGAAGTAAATTACCAATCGATACTCAAATTTAATCCTGTAGTTTTTTAAATAATTTTAGTCATTATTCCTTATATAATTTCACAAACAAAACAAATTAGTTGCCCATTGTTATAAGAATATGAGATTAGATTTTAAATATTAAAACAATATTGACAAAAAACTCTTTCAAGTCATATATAAATTCACTATAAGTTAGATCTTACGTTAAAATCAGTGAACCAATCTCTTTGTACCTGCATTTATTTTTTAATTCTTTATTCACATTATATTTTAGACAACTTTTTTATATAAAATCATCAAAATTGCAAATTTAAAATAGATTATTTAACAAGGTAAACCCTGAGGCGAAGAGAATATTAATGTCCATATTAACGTAAATATCAAAATCATCAACGCTACTTAACATTCCAAAAAGTTCCCAGCTATTTCTGGAACGCACAATGCGTGCATTTGCAGTTGTGATAAACTGACAATTGACACACGGATGTTCCATCTAAAGATAATTTATTGATGGGCCAGATACGTAAATTTATCAAAAATCTCATAAGGATACCAGCAAACAAATTTTGTCTCCACTTAAACATGACATGAACATAACAAACCTCTCATTGTATTGTTAACGCTTTTAACTATATCATGGTTATAGAATAAATTGTTAATTCCACAGTCAATAAATCTATTAAATTCATCTACAACTATATTTTACCCATGTCAGTCCAAAGAATTCATCAACAATCAAATACATTTACGTTTTTCTATAAACCGCAGTTAAATGGAAAATTGCACAAAACATTTATAAAGTAAGTATTTATAAATATCCCAAATGAATATCTCTTAATACTCAATTTAAAGCATTTAATAACGTAACCTTTCCAGGTATCTGAAATATAGTGGCATTAGGTCAATTCACAAATTAAGAATTAATGTAGTTAATTAGTTACAAGTCTTCTTATAGCATCACGTGTCTGGCCTGTTTACTACGAATACTATCTTTAGTATTCCATACTATGATGTTATTTAAATTATAATGAAGCAAACATAAAAAGTAATTATTATAAAATCGGGTAATGAAATATTTTTTTTCTATTTCCATATAATTTTTTATTTTTTATGTTTGATAGGTAGACGGAAAAGAATATTTTTTCAAATTAAATTACAATTTGCGGATAAAAATTTATATTTATTATTTCGGAATATTTTACTAACAGAGAACTAGAGCCCTTTGAAAATAGTTTTTCATTAGTAAACAAATTAGTTTAATGTTTTCGAAATTTTTTTTACTGAGCATGGCATTTGAAAATTTAAGTTTGCAATCAGTTTATTCACATTTTATAAGCCAACGTCTCTTTATAATGAAGAAATTTATATTCTTTAGTCTAGTGTGCAAAATTTAATATATAGTTACTTTGATAATTTTATCCAAAAATTACATAATTGTTGTACACGCGTGTTTCATTGTGCATTATTCTGAACTCATCGACATAATTTTGCATTTCAAAATTTAAATAATTAAAGCTTCAAATTAAATTATTGTAGTTACAATTTTGCTTCATGTCCGTTATTTGATTTAGTTTTATTTTTTATACCTGTAGTTGAAATACCTTGTAATGTTCAAGGTAGAACAATGTATTGCTTGAATGAAGCAGCATTACATTTCAAAACAAGTCGATTTAGGCCTTTGATAATTTATTGTCCTATTTTTTCTTATCACTTTCGCGTTTAATCAATTTTATTGCTAAGAATTGTAGCTATATTTGATGATTTGACATTACAAATAATGCAAACAGACGCGTTGAAATATTTGATACATTAATAGCAAAAATATCGACTTTATTGCCATTTTGAATTAATAATACAAGTGGAATACAGACAAGAATAATAAATGCAAGTATGTATTAGGTTTTGCGAAACTAGTAACAAATTAATTCAGTTGCGACCAGAAGGATAAACCAAAGGCAGCATGAATGGAAAGTATAATCCCATGCACATTCGTTTCGTGCTTACTGGCGACTCATCAGTAGGAGCCGGTATGACGCCCTTTAACCACTATATATTTGGTAGAAGAATGTGGAATAATAGGACGGTACAATCTCCTAGACGAATGTGTAAACCTGTAATAGTGAAGCTAACATAATCTTAAGTCAACGACAATACGACTTCAATGCTAACTCACACTATATAATATATATACCGAGTCTGTAAAGGATACTAACACTATGGCTATTGTGTTAGTAACTGATACCTTTTTTGAAATCGATGAGTACCGGATACTAACACTATGGTTTCCGAGTCGGTACATGATACCAACCTGATGGATATAAATTTATGCTAAAGTTCACCCAAATTGAGAATTATAACAATTTCCGAACACCTGTTACTCCAGTTAAACCATACACTCTGGCCTTCATCGATATCAGTTATCACATTTCGCGGTAAGCATGACATCATGACATGTTCCCACTTTGAAACCATAGTGTTAGTACCATTTACCTTTTCGGTACAATAGTGTTGGTAGCAGTTACTAGCACAATAGCCATAGTGTTAGTATCCTTTACAGACTCGGTATATATATTATATGGTTTGGTTTAGCGTTGAAGTCACATTGTCGTAGACTATATGATGTTAACTTCAATATTGCAAGTTTACACATTCGTCTAGGAGATTGTACCGTCCTATTATCCAACAAATTTGACCAAATATATAGTGGTTAATGGGAGTAACACCGGCTCCTACTGATGAGTCGCCAGTAAGCACGAAACGAATGTGCATGAGATTATACTTTCCGTTCATGCTGCCTTTGGTTTATCCTTCTGGTCACAACTGAACTAATTTGTTACTAGGTTCGCAAAACCTAATACATACTTGCATATATATTAGTTCTTCGCAACAAACAGTATTTGCTTGTAATATATTGGGTGAATGATGTTATGCTACCGCAGAAATGTCGATGAAGGTCAGAGTGTATGGTTTAACTGGGTAACAGATGTTCCGGAAATTGTAATTCTCGAATTTGGGTGAACTTTAGCATAAATTTATATCCATCAGGTTGGGATCATGTACCGACTCGGAAACCATAGTGTTAGTATCCGGCACTTACACACAGGCATGACGTACGCTTATCTAGTGAGTTGTCATTAATTGTCATTATATCACTGTAATCTCATTGCGAAGAGTGTATACATGTAGACATATACACAAACCAATTTAAAATACACTTTCCTAACATTTTTATAAAAAACGTTATGCTTAAGAGATCTAAAATCAAGTATAAATGAGACGGTTTAAATTAATATTTCCACTTGACATATTGATTGTCAACTAAGTGTGTGATGTGTTTGGCATTGAAAAAGGGATCCGTAATTGGAGCCCGAAATATCTGCAAAAATCATGATGACAGTGGATTCAAATATTTCGGTACGCAATCCGAAAATCAGGTAAAAAGTATCCGGTACATATCGATTTCAAAAATGGTATCAGTTACTATCACAATAGCCATAGTGTTAGTATCCTTTACAGACTCGGTATATATATTATATAGTGTGAGTTAGCGCTGAAGTCGCATTGTCGTTGACTTTAGATTATGTTAGCTTCACTATTAAAGGTTTATACATTCGTCTAGGAGATTGTACCGTCCTATTATTCCACATTCTTCTACCAAATATATAGTGGTTAAAGGGCGTAATACCGGCTCCTACTGATGAGTCGCCAGTAAGCACGAAACGAATGTGCATGAGATTATACTTTCCGTTCATGCTGCCTTTGGTTTATCCTTCTGGTCACAACTGAACTAATTTGTTACTAGGTTCGCAAAACCTAATACATACTTGCATATATATTAGTTCTTCGCAACAAACAGTATTTAACTGTAATATATTGAATTGAATGATGTCATGCTTACCGCGAAATGTGATAACTGATATCGATGAAGGCCAGGGTGTATGGTTTAACTGGGGTAACAGGTGTTCGGAAATTGTTGTAATTCTCAATTTGGGTGAACTTTAGCATAAATTTATATCCATCAGGTTGGGATCATGTACCGACTCGGAAACCATAGTGTTAGTATCCGGTACTTACACACAGGCATGACGTACGCTTATCTAGTGAGTTGTCATTAATTGTCATTATATCACTGTAATCTCATTGCGAAGAGTGTATACATGTAGACACATACACAAACCAATTTAACATACACTTTCCTAACATTTTTATAAAAAAACGTTATGCTTAAGAGATCTAAAATCAAGTATAAATGAGGCGGTTTAAATTAATATTTCCACTTGACATATTGATTGTCAACTAAGTGTGTGATGTGTTTGGCATTGAAAAAGGGCTCCGTAATTGGAGCCCGAAATATCTGCAAAAATCATGATGACAGTGGATTCAAATATTTCGGTACGCAATCCGAAAATCAGGTAAAAAGTATCCGGTACATATCGATTTCAAAAATGGTATCAGTTACTAACACAATAGCCATAGTGTTAGTATCCTTTACAGACTCGGTATATATATTATATAGTGTGAGTTAGCATTGAAGTCGCATTGTCGTTGACTTTAGATTATGTTAGCTTCACTATTACAGGTTTATACATTCGTCTAGGAGATTGTACCGTCCTATTATTCCACATTCTTCTACCAAATATATAGTGGTTAAAGGGCGTAATACCGGCTCCTACTGATGAGTCGCCAGTAAGCACGAAACGAATGTGCATGAGATTATACTTTCCGTTCATGCTGCCTTTGGTTTATCCTTCTGGTCACAACTGAACTAATTTGTTACTAGGTTCGCAAAACCTAATACATACTTGCATATATATTAGCTCTTCGCAACAAACAGTATTTAAATGTAATATAAAAAATAATAAATATTGCATTAACTTGTTTGCATACGATGTCCTTAGTATTTCTGTTGAAGTTTCTGTTCCATATAATTCTTCTCGTTGATTCGAATGCTTTTTTCAAGTGTTACTAGATAATTTATCTTCCGCTTAACGGCTAGCACGTACTCACTCAAAATTCGTTTTGATGGTTGTTGATTGACATTTCAACCACCACGCCGGTCGTTTTGTAGATTCCGAGTTAGTTTGTGGGGTAGATCTTGGCGTGATATTCAAATAAATATCGCGGACTTTGAGAACGAAATCCATCCAAAGATGGAACAAAAAATATAAAGAGGACCTTCGGGTGAATGTTTTCTGACCATTTTATCAGAAATGTAATTGTCTAGCGATAATGGACCATCATCAACCAGTGAATGAATCGTTCAAAATATTTTTAGCAGACGAATTAATATTGTATATTTTTGTATTTACTTAATATAATTATTTATTAACAAATTTTGTCGTTACAAACTTTAGTGATATTAATAAGCAAGGTTGTAATGGAAGGAGAAAAATTTATATATTTACTTCTTTTTTAAATATTATCTAACCCTATTTATTGTTAAATTTAAATCTTAAAAAAAATAAAGCAAAATATATATATCCTTTCTTGAAGTAATCTATGTGTTCTCCATTTATGTAGTAAGTCGCTAAAAATTTATGACCAATATAAAACAATATAGTGGAATAGAAAACGTACAGAAAAATATATTGATTTTATAGCACAAAATATAATTATTTTTTATAGGAATCATTAAAAATGCACAATATACCAAATAGGTTATGAAATAAATGGGCATTGCTTGAGATGTGTTTTCATTGGCTCCTGGTTTAATAGAAAATTCCGTCTTCTATATGGCTGAATTTTATTGAATGAATGTAAAACTTGATTGACCTAAATTGCAACACACATTCATACTAAAAATTTTCATTGCATCTACATATGGGCAAAATGTGCAGAATTTTATTTTTACGGATTAATTGTGTGCGTGTTATGCAAAAATCATATTAATTTTGTTCAAAATACTTTGTTTTTGGTGTAAATCGCAACAAAAAGTTAATGGACTAAAATAATTAGCTCAAATTTTCAACGGAGAGACGCTTATTGTAAATATTAAATGGTACTTTTATATACATGTGCGCAGATTTAAAATAAAACTGTACGTTATTCAATAGTTTTTATATTTTTTTTCTGATAATTATTAAAGATGAAGCATTTACTTAAAATAAATTGTGTCAAGAATAATCGTTGACCCCTAAGAAATTTAGGTTTTCTTTAAAAGAAATAAAAGTTTTAATTTATTTAACAGATTTCTTTGTTCAATTATCAGGAAATAAAATAATATTCTTAGATTTAATCAGTACAATACAACTTTAATATTATTTTTAATATATAATTTCAAGTAAAAATCATTCTTTTGAGCTAAATAATTTTTTTAGAAAATAACGAGTCCTCTTACGAAAGCTCTGGTTGAGCGTTAATCCATAGTTACAGCTGTACTCGCCATTAATAGAATTAGTAATAAAGTCACTACTGATTTCGTATTTATAACGAAATAATATTTATAAATAATTAATATTTTTAGAACGGATTATATAAAGATGCTTGGATATTCATAGTTTTTGGCTGTTCATTAATGTTTTTATTATTGATTGCTTAGTGTTGGATGCGCTTAGTTTGTTTAATAATACAAAATATTTTGCAGGTATTTCTTGATTGTAATGTAGCGATAATGGTGCATTTACTTTCAGAATCTTTCATGACTAAAAAATTAGTTGAATTCAAGTTCTTTAATGTTCAAATTATTAATTCGAATTAAAAATTGTCAGCACTTTTCGCCAACGGGAGTCTATTGTTCACCTATTATTCCGAAGTGGTTTTCGCGTTATTTATTACGTCCAGGTTTGTTAGCTTATTAGGTCACGCGTGGCATTTAAAAACAGATCCATAAATTCATCAACGAGGTAGTTGCGGAATTCTACGAAGTATACAATAGTCGTTCACTAAATATTACGACAACTTTAACCTTGTGCAAGTGTCAGTATGAAGTGATTGAAAATCGCAGGACATGGCACATTTGATAATGTTAGGAACCATTCTCCTTTCACAGGCTCCAAATCATAGTTGGGTCTAGTACGCGGCTTTTTGGCATAAGTTACCTCTATAAAATGCGAAGTTAATTGATGTAATTATTCAAGTATTTCCAGTTCTCTTTCATAGTCATTAAATTTTCATTTAATACATGAAATTAAAATTTTTATAGTAAAATGTAGTCACAGCGAATCAAGCATAATTAAGAAGCATATATCCAGGAAAGTAGTTAAATGTTGAAAAACATTTAAAAGCTATTTAACTAAAAATATGAAATTTAAATTAAACTGATTTAATGAACGAGTAAAAGAATGATTTCGGAAAAATATACAAAACAATTTATAAATATCTCTATTTTTGAATCATATATTCCTTAAACACGTAAAATTTTACTTAACGTCTTTATAAAATTTACAAACTTCAAAAATTTCTCTCATCCTGTGGGTCATACGAAATAAGTGGTTATATTATTTTTTAAATTATGCTTTGTGCTCTTGGAACCAAGTATTTGGAAACGGTAACCTAAAATTTTGGTTTATATAGATGAAAAATTTCGTGATAAGATGTCCAAATTTTTATTTTATTATAATTAAATTTGTCGCTCGGATATTTTCAGTGGCCATTATTAAAAAAATTGAAAAAGGACAGCAAAAAGCTACTGAGCAATTTCGTCATCGTTAAATTGGAAAATATTGACACGCTTGTTTTATGAAATGACCAAATTTAAGGTACAATTTATTTGATAAGAGATATTCGTAATACATTTTTGGTTTCCTCGATTGTGTTGAGTCTTGAATTCTTGAAATATTATATTGGCATGTCGGCGATTTCTGAATACCTGTAAAAATTAACAAACAGTATTATCACGATACGATTTCTCTTTCAATATAAATCATATTGAATCCAAATACCTATCGGTTTTAAGCATTAAAGTTATGGCATATATGAGTATATAATCAGTATAAATTAAACATATTATTAGGTAGCAAATTAATATAATTTTGTTCTTATTCGACACACATCAAGTACTTTGAAACAATTTTACAATCGGGGCTCGAACTTGGTTCACGACTTCAAAGCCTAGCACATCATTTTCTGCGCAATCCAAGTTGTGCAATATACGAACTTTTCAATTGCATAACAACTTATTTTTTGAATTAGTCTTTCCTTCAGGAGTAGCCTTTTGGTTTCATTTTCAACCTATATTTACAACTAATCACAACCCGCTGTGTCAATAGAAAACGAAAATAATGTCAACTAAGGATGATTTACTAAATTAAAGTAAACTGGCTAAACTTTACTGCTTATAGAGTTCAAGTATAAAATAAAAGTGCAAAAGACGGCAATCGTAATTGTTCAAGTAGATCGGTTTCGAACATATTTGTCACATAAATTATACTAATAAACAATCATTGGCTACGTGATTGGTAGTACCAATTCATTAAATCTAGTTTGCGAGCTTGATATGAACAAAAAATTTCTTTTTATTTAACCTGTCGCACAGGAAAGCAAAACTACCGTCAATCACACATACTTAAACGTTTTGACCTTATATTGTGAACATCAGAAACTAAAAAGGTGTTTGTGTTTATATCAAGGTCGCAAATTTGACTTAAACAAATATTGGTAACCTATCAAGTAACTTACAAAAACGCTTTGGCTGTGAATAGAACTGGGATAAATTTGCCTTAAAGACTAGCAATGTATCCAGAACCACATTCAATCTGCGCGCTTCATGTTGAATTCTGTTATAAAATAACTTATTTTATATATTATTAATATAGAGTATTAACCGGCAACGCGTGATCTTTCATTACAGAAATAAACACCGTGCCACCTGAGTACGTTATTTAATAACAGTAATGTGGCATGAACTAGATGAATGCCCATTAATGTCTAACCCGTCTACCCAATGAATTGCATTTTCTATCTTAACTTATATTAAATTCTCACCGAGAATACATACATCGATGATATAATCTTATCACTTTACTTTAAATAAACATCAATTCCCTAAATGATACCATGAGTGTTATTGGATGAAAGATGGCCAGTCAATACTTTGGGTCAAAATCGGTGGCAAAAAGTCTCCACTTGCAAGTGTGTATAAGGTGTTGTGAACCTAGTAACAAATTAGTTCAGTTGTGACCAGAAGGATAAACCAAAGGCAGCATGAACGGAAAGTATAATCTCGTGCACATTCGGTTTTTGCTTACTGGCGACTCATCAGTAGGAGCCGGTATTACGCCCTTTATCCACTATATATTTGGTAGAAGAATGTGAGATAATAGGACGGTACAATCTCCTAGACGAATGTGTAAACCTGTAATAGTGAAGCTAACATCATCTAAAGTCTACGACAATGCGACTTCAACGCTAACTCACACTATATAATATATATACCGAGTCTGTAAAGGATACTAACACTATGGCTATTGTGTCAGTAACCGATACCAAAATTATAGTACCGAAAAGGTACATGGTACTAACACTATGGTTGCCGAGTCGATACACGGTACTAACATGATGTATATCCACTTGAAGCGAACACGACAAAATACGTAAGCCGTTCTATAACTCAAGAATGTTTGCAGTTTGCGGCTTTTGTGTCGCAGCGGATAAGTTGCTACATGTCACATTATATAGCTGAAAAAGGCATGTAATACGCGGTTTCAATGGTGCAGTGGAAAAATTGCTACACTCTAAAGGAAATAGAGGGCAATACAAGCTCCGGCTGTGGAAATTCATTACTTATGAAATTAACACGCTAGGAAAGTGAGAAATTTCTATTTGGCTTGTTTTGAAAAGATTGTGAAGTTTCAAGCTATATCTTCAAAGAAAAATGTCAAGAAACTGCTTTCTTTTTAAATTTTGTTGCGCAACACAAATATTTATTTGCTAATGAGTAATTTTCTAACACAATTCCAAATAAAACTTATGCAATCATTGTCATGTGTACGTGTTTGACCTTATCAGAAGAAAGAGGTCTAATCAATTGGACAAAACGATGGTAACCAGAAGTAGAAAAGCCGCATCGGAAAGTCTATATGACGAAGTCACACCAAAAATTTCATTTAAAGATTAACTTAAAGCTGCATATCTTGTTGCCTATAGGAATTTTATAGTTATACATAAGTGAATTAATTTTAAATCCTGGGGACACAGAGAAAATTGTAAAGATTTACAGCACACGAGTGAAATTAAATAAATGAAGCCAGAATAAGGCGCCGATGTTGTTTATGTGAATACCAAAGATTATATGAATCAAACGGTTATGTTCTTGTTGAAAGACAGAAATTAAAACCTTGCTAATTAGTTAAGGCCGGAGCGGAACGTAATAATTATTTGACATGACAGGCTAGTACATATATGAGTGAAACAATTCATTACAGAAAAAATGCTGAAAATTCTTAATAAATTCATAATATAATAGGTCGTCTCAAACAAGCAAATGAAGTTAACATATACACGAGCATAATAAACGACAGCCAAATAACATCATTGATAAATGGTCCACATCACGAACTGCCAGAAGAACTAAATATAATCCTACAGACATTACGAATTCTAACGTCAACCAGGTGTGCTCTCGATACGTTTTCCCTCATAAATATAATAAAATCGTCCAACCTCAAGAATAAAAAAGTGATTTAGTTTAGTCATGAATGTATATACAAGCTTGAATGCGGATAAAACAATCGATTTCCTCAGTAGGTTAATTGATACTTTCCCCCTGTCATTCCCCAGACCTACAAGTCATCTTCAATTTCTCCTCAATAATTGCACTAAGAATGTTCAGTTCACTATTAATGACCAATAATTCATACAAGTCGTTGGAGTGGCGATGAACATATAGTTAGAGAGTATGTGGATGACATATTCATATTCATAAATAAGGATGTTGAAATAAATAACATGCCTACATATTTCAATAACATTTACCATCAAAATCAGGTTATTTACGAATGTAATAATTCTCAAAGTGAGGCACTATTTTTTCTTTATTTATTGTTAATAAGTATTTATTAGGTGTTGCAAACCTAGTAACAAATTAGTTCAGTTGTGATCAGAAGGATAAAACAAAAAAAACAGCATGAACGGAAAGTATCATCTCATGAACAATCGTTTCGTGTTTACGGGCGACTTATCAGTAGGAGCCGGTTTTACGCCCTTTAACCAATACATATTTGGGTGAGGAATGTGGGATAATAGGAAGATACAATCTCCTAGACGAATGTGTAAACCTGCATTAGAGCAGCTAACATCGTATAGTCCCGATAATGCGACTCCAACGCTAACCCACTCTATATAATATATATACTGAGTCTGTAAATGGTACTAACACTATGGCTATTGTGTCAGTAACCGATACCAACATTATTATACCAAAATGATAGATGTTACTTACACTATGGTTTCCAAGTCGGTACATGGTACTACCATGATGGATATCAATGTATACTACAGTACAACGTAATTGAGAATTACAATTATTTCTGAACACCTGTAACTCTGACCTTGATCGATATCAGTTATCACATTTCGCTTTAAGCATGACATCATTAAATTCAATATATAACAGTTAAATACTGTTTGTTACGGAGAACTAATATATATGCAAGTATATATTAGGTGTTGCGAACCTAGTAATGTTAAGTTGCTAGTAAGCGCGAAACGAATGTGCATGAGATTATACTTACAGTTCATGGTGTCTTTGGTTTATTCTTCTGGTAAGAACTGAACTAATTTGTTACTAGGTTTGCAACACCTAATACATACTTGCATAGATATTAGTTCTTTGCAACAAACAGTATTTAACTGTTATTGCTAATGTGATAGGAAAATGGTAATTTGAAACGTCAAAAATTGCGAAAACAAACTGCACCAATTAGCATGACTATTACGAATGCATTGTCCGTCGTAATCAACTATTTTTTAACTGGATTGTCTATCGATATGTGTGTGTGGCGAAAGCTGCAAACAGTTAATGTTCGTGACTGAATAGAAATTGTGCAGCCGACATTTCTAGTCACATACAATGTATACCAGACTACTAGAGGTGAGAGCCGCATATCTAATTTTGCTTCCCATATATATTCAATGCAGTTTGATCTTCGCAAGTCAATTTGCCGTCGTACTCTGCTCATGCTCGTGGAAGGTCGAAACGCGTCAGTGCGTTGCGACTGGCGGTAGTTTTGTTATGTTGTTCGACGACTGGTTAAATACAATGGGATTGGTGTTTACAACAAGCTTGAAAACTTGATTTAAAGAATTGTTACCACCACCCGCGCAATTAATTATTGTTTAAGTAATTTCAATGTCAAGAGCTGGTGTTACTCAAAACAATTTTATTATAAATTGGATATACCCAAGTGTGTATTAGGTATTGCACACCTATTAACAAATGTGTTCAAAAATATGCAGGATTATAAACGAAAGGCGACATGAACGGAAGGTATAATCTCATGTGCACATTAGTATCGTGCTTAATGGCGACTCATCTTTAGGAGCCGGTATTGCGCCCTTTATCCACAATAAATTTTGGTGTGAAATGTTGCAAAATAGGACGGTATAATCTCCCATACGAATGTGTAATCCTGTATTTAAAACAGAAAATATCGTCTACATATCATATATATATATATATATATATATATATATATATTGTGAACATTAGCTTATGACTTCATCAGTGCTGCGTTGTCAAATTTTTGGCTAACGTTGGAGATACGAGGCTCCTCATTCGCCAGATTTAATCCGAAACTGACATACTGAAGAAAAGCGATATAATGCTTCATGACTATCCCAGATACATGATTGAGTCAATTGTAAAAATGGAAGCCAGAAGAAAAAGATATTTTTATTACCAGAAAAGAAAACAAATTAACTAAACATCAAGTTTAAGAGGGACAATATCGATGTCGATCAATATGTGTAGGCCGAATGACCAGACCATCTTTATGACAATTGTGTCAGTACATAAACGGTACATGGTACTAGCACTATAATTGGCGAGTCGGTACATGGTACCAAAACAATAGATTTCAAAATATACCAAACTTCACCAAAATTAAGAATTACAACTAATTCTGAAGACCTGTTAATCCAGCAAATCCATATACCCTGGCCTAGAACGATATCAGATTTCACCTTTCGCTGTGACCATGTCATCATATAGTTGGTATAGGGCGTAATATCGGCTATTACTGGTGAATTGCCAGTTAATACAAAATGAATGTGCATATAAGTTATTTATACTGACTTTGCTTCATATTTCAGGTCATTGTTGAACTAATTTGTTACCATGTACGAAACACAATACACAATTGCATATATATATATATATATATATATATATATATATATATATATATATATATAATTTCTCAGCAAAAAACAAAATAAAATAGATATCAGCGATTGTTTGTAGAAGAAAACAGAAGTTATAATCGGAAAAAGTATTTATTAAAAATATATAGATAATAATTTTTGGATTGCTATTCCTCAAATAATCAAAACAATTATTTCCCAATACGATGTGAAAAAGAAAAAAAATAATGAAGCTGTACCTATACAAAGAACAATATATGTCGGCATAGTTTTTAAAGGGGACACATCATCCGCAGTATTCATTTGAAGTATTGAAAATTCATGACTTTTCGGATGCCAAATAAAAGACTGATGCTTGATTATCTAGCAACATGCTTGTTAAACATAAATGTAAAGGATGCTCTACATGCAATTGAACAACCAACCATAGTTTGTCCAAACAAATGTCCTATGCACTACAATTTAACAAAAATTAATTACGCGGATGGTGGTAACTATTCTTTAAATCAAGTTTGCGAGTTTGAAACTGGCGTAACAAACCTGGCGGTAGTTTTGTGACGTTGTTCGACGACTGGTTAAATACAATGGGATTGGTGTTTACTTCAAGCTCGCAAACTTGATTTAAAGATATGTACTATGCGTTCTTTGAGTTATGTAGGCCGGACAGACCGATTACTGAAAAATGCGAATTCAAGGACATTTTAATATAAAATGAACGACAAAACGGAGAACGTTTCTGCGATAGTTGTACTCGTTCTTTATAAATATCAAATTGTGAATCAGGCGATTTTCCAAAGTCATGCTGTATTTGGTTTTTCCTTCTGGTCATTAAAACTAATTTATTTCTAGGCGCCCAGCAAATAGTACATAATTGAATATATATTAGTTCTCTGAACCAAACAGTATATAACTGTCATATCTATATTTGAATGATGGCACGATTACCCCGAAAATTAATGACTGATAATGATTAAGGTCAAAGTGTATGGATTTACTGGAGTAACAGATGTACAGAAATAGTGGTAATGATCAATTTGGTTGAACTTTATTATTCCTTGAATTCAATTATGTTGGTACTATATCCCTACTCGGTAATTATTTTTTGTTAACATGTAACTTTTCGGTACCCTAATGGTATTATTGGAAAGAGACACAGTAACCATAGTGTTTGTACCCGTTACAGGCTGGATATATATATATATATTATATTTTATATATATATATATATATATATATATATATATATATATAGTGAGTTGGCTTTGAAGTCACATTGTCGAAGACTTTATGAAATTAGCTCTTCTACTACAGATTTACACATTCGTATATCAGATTGTACTGTCCTATTCTCCAACATTACTCACCCAAATATGCAATGGATAAAAGGCGCAATACCGATTCCTACTGATGAGTCGCCATTAAGCACGAAAGGAATATGCACGAGATTGTACTTTCCAATCATGCTGGTTTTGGTTCATCCTTCTAGGTCATATTTGAACTAATTTGTTAATGGGGAATCAACACCTAATACACAATTGTATATATATTTGTCTTCCCAAACAAACAGCATCTAAGTATTTCTTTTGTTTTCAGTGTCAACTGAAGCAATCTTTCTACAATATATAAATCGAGCTAACATGCAGCACGAATAAGTTTTGTACGTCACAAGCTAGCTAGTAATCGGAAAATTAGTTTTAATATTTTAAAATGGTATTGTAAAACAACCTTAAATGAATATTTTTCCTTAGCTGACAGTTATGTAGACACGCTTGTTGATATCAATTTAAATTTTATTTAAAGCAATTTAAGGAATCATAATATGAGGCTGATGCTTGCAAACATGTGTTCAATTTATTCAAGAAAATGGAAGATAATAAAATTACTAATAATTTGCTCACATTCGAAATTTTTATTATTATAAGTCGGTATTGTGGTTTGCTGAATTAATGCTTGCCAGAAAATAGGCTAGCACAGTTATTTAAATAATTATACTTGTTCTTAGGACCATCAGTACAAATTATGCTAGAATGAAAGAAAATCCATCTTGTAAACCATGATTTAGTCATTATTGCGAAAATCGCCTGTAAAAGGCAATAAGACGATGGGTAGCTATATATTTATTTACCAAATCAATGCTGTCATTTTGACAACTTTACAAGATTGAGCCAGAAGTTTAACTGACCTGTAGACGCTTGGTAAAATAATTATTTAACAAGAGCATCCTATTATTCACTTTCACGTTTACCTTGTGTCTAATGTTGATTGCAGTGACCCTATCATTGCGTTGGTTTGTGTGCTAGTTTTCTATCCAGTAGTTGCTTGCCTTCGCCTAATTTGAAGTCGTGGTTGTAAATGAAACTTGGCCACACAAGTATGGAACCAAGGTCTAATAAATGGATTCTCCCTAAATTTATCAGTCCTATGGCTGTCATTTGCAACATCATTTCTTCGCAGTTAGTTAAGTTAGTTAAGTAAATGTGTTCCGGAATTTAATTTTAACTGGTAAAATGTGTGTGTGTGTGTGAAAATGCTTGTACGTTTTTATGTTTTTGTTTGTTGCTGCATAATGTATGCATCTAATCAAACTGCATCATCACTTTTTTTTCTGAAGAGTGTCCTTTCAGTAAGTTTTGTCGGACAATATTTAAAATATTTAGATTCACTGGTAATCAATTATAAGCACAGTCAAACAAATAGACGCATATTGTCTATTAACAACACTGGTTAAATAATCAATTGGCGTATTGTCTAATCACATTGCAAAGTCTAAAACAAGATTGGGAAGCCGTCATCTACTTATTTGAATATTAGTTCGTTTAGAAATAAACCGAGCTATCAGTTACAACATTGAAAATAAACAACCGGATTTAAAAATAAAAAGCGTTACTTTTATCATAATTTTTCAGATTGTCTAAATCTCAACAAAAATTACAACAACAACCATTAGGATCACCTTCCATATAAATTGTTTGTGGTGTTGTACTGAGAAGTCCTAAGACCTAATTTATAACAGCAAGCGTTTCTTTGGCAATAACTGAAAAAATTAGCTTTAGCTAATTTAGCGAAATACATTGAATACAATCCGTCACAATGCATGACAAAACATTCATAATTTATATATACTGACATGTTACCAACATCAACGGTTGTTGTGAGAACACAAAGATAGAACGACTAACGAGGATCCGAATGCAAATTGATTAATGCCCTGGTCGAATGTGGTTCCACTTTTATTGTAATTGACTGGAATGTCAGCTTAAAAATATCGATGCATTCAAAAGCATCATTTTTAATTAGCATTTCCAAGAGTGTTATAAAAACCAATGTTCATTTACTTATTGTTATAAGTTATTTCAGTGAAATTTATTGATTTCTTAGATGGTGGTAGTTGTTGCTCAAAGCAGGTTTATGAAATCGAAGCTCCAATTAATCCGATATTTTATCACTCACTATATTTTGGAATGCTACAACAAGTTTAAGAAAAGCAGTGTGCGTATATTTAAATTCGTCAATCACATTTTTTTTTGCATTTGTCTTTATTTATTGGTGTATACAACGGAAATGTTGAGGTCTTTCGCATGAAGTTAAATTTTGTTTATAAATGGCAGACTACAAACTTCAAAAGGCTGCATGTCGTGGAAATTTTTTTAATGTTTATTTTACCATTGAATATTTTATGTAAAACGTTTTCTGTCCATCCGTGAATTCTGAAAAATGCGTATTGATTTTGAATTAAGTTTAACTATACTGTTCAGAGTTTTAATAAATATTGTTATGATTCTAATCGAGAAATATATCGATATAATTTTAATTCACCGTCTAACTTTTCATTGTACATGTTATCAATATTTCTTGATTGATATTCAAAAGGATCTGGAAAGCCTAAACATACGAAGTATTGTAATGGAGCCCAATAACAAATATACTTATGTTGGTATAAACAAATGGACATAAGCTAGTGCGAATAATAAAATTAATACAGAAATTTGGATAAAATTAGTATATGTTTGGCGTTTAAGTATTGAATATTTATACAATACGTCGGACAGGTTATCTAAAATCACGACTGGCAAACCTTGTCTAAATATCAACAAAATATTCCAGATTGTATAAAACACACTAAGCTCAGCAAAAACTGAACATTAAACAATTTAAACTAAAAGTATACAGCGGACAATGTAGCTAAAAGTAAACTTTCTGCTCATTCTTAAATTATTACAGAAGTGCGATTTGATAGAATATATATATATATATATATATATATATATATATATATATAATGAAAACCATAAGCAATATGTTGATCTACTAAATATGTAAAATAGCTGTGTTCTTGATATAGAACAATGTAATATATATATATATATATATATATATATATATATATATATATATATATAACAACTGCTTTCACTGATTATCAATTAATTCCTTCATTATACTTTAACCAAAGGGGCGAATTTGGCTAAATGTATTAAAAGGAAAATATACTCTATATAACAATTGAAAACAATTAAATTCTAATAATTATATTTAATTGAAAATTGTCGATTAATGGAAAACTCTAAGTAAAATACATTTTAACATTAGTGAGCTAGGATGTATTTCCTGCAAATATTTGTATTTTTGGAGAATTTTTCTTTTATTTTTGAAAATAATTTGAATATTTATTTTAATAGGCAAGGTGCAATACTGATGAGGCTCGTGAGAGGAAAATCCTGAAAGAAGTTTAAAAATCCAATATAATTGGGATGCTACATGTTTCACAATCCGAGGAATTATCACCAAATCCTGACCAATCGAAAGGACATATTTCGGCGTTGGCGATTCGATTTGTGCTTCTCGTGGTGGTGTTGATAATTTCACTCGTTGAAAACACTCTCCTGGTTCTGCTGACATTAGGCCCTGCGCATCGATGGTTTAAACGTCGAAACACAACTCGTAAATTTCGTCACAGTTGGACATGTTCTGCAAACCCTCTGGCATTTCAGACAAATCCTCAACAGACAGAGTTCTCTAAAACCGTAGAGGAGGACACTCAAATTCAACTGCCCTTGGAAGAAATTTCTCCGAGCGTCGAGTGGCCGAGTTATTCGGCAATGAAAAAGGATAGCATAAAGCGTTCTTCCCAAAGTGATATTCTATCAAGCGCTAACAAAAGTTCGCCTCAAATTAAGGACAACGTAAAGGTTCCAGTATGTCTTTCACAAATTGACTTTAGAAATCAGAGACAGTACATATCCAAACCAAGCCTTGGGCGAAGACGAGCTACTCTTTTACTAGCAGCGAAGACAGAATCCTGTGGAGCTTCGCCTATTTCAGGAGATGGGAATATTTTAAATACCAGTGAATATCTTATTTCTTATAGGCAAAATTCTAACTCAAAACAGTCTAACTTCAGAAAAAGCGGCAACGAAATTCATGAAAATATTATTGAGCCCTCTGTCCTCTCCAGCTCCCTTCACAAGAACTCTATAAACAACCTCGAAATGCTTAACTATTACACAGATTTAGATGATTCGTTTAAAGAAATTGACGAAAGTAATGCCGGTCTAAACAATTGTGGGAATACTTTAAATAGCAAAAAGATTAAACAAAAAGTAAAACGTTTTCTTAATAACAAAGGTGGAGCTCAAAATCATTGCGCAGAATTACAGGACAACTTTTTAAAAAGTGACAGGCTGATGTTCAGACAAGACAAACGGGCTTCCTCGCCTGTGCAGCACAATTGTTCAAAGTCAACTGGACGCTACACTCGCTACTATTTCGGAAACTTGTGTCTTGCCAATTTGTTTCTTACCATACTTTCATTGCCATATACAATTGCAGTCTGTTTGGGATCGTCGAAGTCGTCCCTAAGCACAGTACACGTAAAAATGGTGAACGATAGCGGATCGGACAGCTTTGAGAAACTCAAAATGGTCTACTACACAAAATCCAACCATCCTGGTCATTCGTTACTCGCCGATCCGTTCACCACTGGTCCAATTGGCTGCAGCTTAATTGAAGCTAGTATATCTGGTCTGAATATGGCGGTGATAATGAGCTTGGCTCAGCTAACAGCAGATCGGTTGTTTGCCGTGTGCAAACCTCTGCATTACGCCCGGTTAATGTCAAGAAGGAGATGCATAACAGCCATAGTTTTAGGCTGGACTCTGTGCATTGTATCCTCAGTACTACCGCAGGTGTTCACAATCAGTTTTACTAGACGGGATTTTGACCTTCCATTAGACGTTTTTAAGTGTTTTATTCTTGGTGACAACTCCACGGATACTCATCGGATATACATTATCAGCTACTTCATCTGCGTAGGTTAAAAGTATTAATTTTACGCTGATTTTATATGACTTATGCCAATATCTTGTAATCAGTTCTGCCTTTGTTATTCATGCTAAGCGAATGGTCAACAATTTTAGATATCAAAAATCGCTCATTCCTAACACACACACACACATATCTATATATATATATATATATATATATATATATATATATATATATATATATATATATATATATATATATATATATATATATATATATATATATATATATATACCTTTAATCAACATGGTAGTGAATTCATTTAATTTAAATTTTTTTACTGTGTACAGGATCGAAGCATGATTTTAATAAGGAATTGTTACATATGACGTCCAATTAGTCAAATCTAGATAAAAAAATACTTTTTATTAAATTACAATAAATGAGGCGTTCGATTTTATCGATGACTAGGTTAAATAATTGTTCAGCATTATAAATTTTAAAAGCTCATATATGCAAACGACTTTCATCTAGTTGAGCTAACTGTCGAAAAGACGTTTGCGAATATTCCAAAAGTATTTGACTAATGAGATCTTTTAAATAAAATTTCCAAGTTGGAGATAAACAACAATCCTGTAAATGTATTATAACTACGTTAATGCTAAAATATTTCCATTTATATAAGTTAATTGCAGATAAATGTTGTAACAGTACATAATTTCCTGCATACATATTAATAAATATGACCAGTTTCTATTACATATTAGAATAAGGCAATTATCCATATTAGTGCAAATCAGTGCGGAAGTATTTACAATGAAATAACCTAAATCCCAAAATCCAAACTTATAAAAGCTTTAAAACAGATTAAATTATCAATTATAGGGAGATAAATAAATAAAAGAGGTAATGGTAGTTTGTCCAAACAAATTTAGTGCAGATTACCATTTTCTGGTTCAACATTCACACATGATATTTCTGTAAGCAAAAATCAGTGACTGCATCTGTAATGCAATATATTGTGGGTAAAATTTATGCCATTATTCTGCGCAAATACGAACAGTAATTCACTATACGATTTGACACGGACAGGTTTAGTATAATGTACTGGCGTGGAGGTTGGCAATCGGCTAGTGAGCAGCAAACGGTGAGCTGATCGACTGTTCGTGCATTTCAATTGAGTAATAGCAATCGAGATTAACATACACGTATGTTTCTAATTTCTGTTTAGGTGAGTGCGCTACTTTTAATAGCAGGCACAGTTTAGGCGCATTAAATATACCAGCTAATAGACTTTAAACACTACAGCAGTTGCCCAATCTAAAAGAAGTTAAACCGATCATTGATTCACCTAAAACTATAAATCTATAAACTTGTGCAATTTATTGATCAGTTTACTTGGACCGAGACACGAGACAAACTACTAGAGCGGGTAAAATTTTAATTAGACTGCGTATACCCCGTCTCCTAGAAAAATCAAATATGCATTTGCGCAGAATATAAATAAATTTCGCACGTATTTTTCCAAAATATTGCATTATATATATATATATATATATATATATATATATATATATATATATTCAATCCCGAAAAAAATGGGCTATGAATCTTTGAAGCACTGTGGGCTTAGAAATCTCTGTCTCATTTATTTTTGCTCAAAAATATTTAAGCACGATAAATCAGAATTAGATGTGTTTCACTTAAATAATGGTAGGCGTTTCATTTTCATATTCGCGCACCGTTTCAAAGTTTTATTGGGAAGCTTTTAGGAAATATCGACCTGTCTTCATTCGTAGATAATGGAGGAGCAACAGAGAAACGAAAAGTCTTCGTTTATGAAAGCAATTTAAAAATAGTGATTTAAATCAAGTTTTGAATATTACTTAGGTAATTGACAATTACAGATGGGACTTTCCTAAGCGATATAATTTACTTTACTCTTTCTCTGGGGAATTTATACAGATAGCACAAAATATTGGTGCGTCTATTTCACAATTAATTACCTGATCCTTGTACCCACCAAGTTTTTGCATTTAATATATTTAATTTGTCTTGACATATTTGGACTTCCGCTTTCGGAAGCCTTTTTCAACGACAGCACATCCCAAAAACAATTTGACAATCCCTAAGTCAGGTGCATGCAAACATTTTTTTGGGTACAACAAGGATCAGGTAATTCGTTTATTCCCTGTCGCGCCACGTGTTTCACTCAAAGCGTAGTTTCCAATTGATTTGCCTTCCTTATTGGTCAGATCATATTTCCATCTGACGTGAATAATTCAACACATGTTAGTAATTTAAACAAACATACT
The DNA here is from genome assembly GCA_029291075.1 of Eudiplozoon nipponicum. NCBI lineage: Eukaryota > Metazoa > Platyhelminthes > Monogenea > Mazocraeidea > Diplozoidae > Eudiplozoon > Eudiplozoon nipponicum. The sequence continues at coordinate 3,237 of JAQBSW010007702.1, read as the reverse complement.
CATCAATTTCTAATCAAGCGCCATGTATGCAAGATTAAAGCCCAGTATTTGATACTCCACAATTTATATATGATTTGTAAATCAATTATTATTATTCAGTTTACCGTCTTGCATTGATAATGACCACTGAGAGTCATAACTTGTAAGTACATGCAACGGACGGAAGTTTCGCTATATTCTGCCATTGGTCAAGTACAATATGAGTGATTTAAAGAATATTTATCACTATCGCGCAATCAGTAATATTTAAAATGACGAACATCAAACAGATTTCAAAGACAATCAGAGTTTATTTGATGTCTTCAGTCATTGTAAACTTTACCTTTGATTTCTTGGAATCTCCAAAATATAATATTAATCGGAATAAAGAAAATCAAAATGTCATTCAGACAGACCTAATTTTCCATCTAAATATAGTAGATTTAACGTTGTTTATGTTGATCAATTATTACTTCAATGCAATCAGCTCCTTGGTCAAAATGCAGAGACAAGAACTTTATTATAACAGACTCGATTGCAATATATAGTACCTTATTTAGTTCATTTAAAAAATCCACAGCAAAGAGTACTCGGGAAAAGCATATGCTATAGCACGTACGTATGCGCATACACACAAACAATTCAACATGCTGAAGATGGCTCAGTGCTTAGAGCACCAAATTCCGAAGCAGACGTGCCCAGTCTCGAGCCCTGTCGGTGGTAAATTCTGGAAAGTACGTGATGAGTTCCCATTAAGAACGAAGCCGATCTACTTGCTGAGTTGTATTTTCTTCATTATACAAGACTTAGTTTATTCTGAAAAATAAATGCACAGAATAGGACATCATTTTTATATCAACAACCCTGATTAAATTAAAAAATTCGCTAGTTTATATGCAAATAGGTACGAAAATCTTTTGTTAATTTCATTGAGGATTTAAGATGTTCTCTACAACAACTTCCGCTGTCCTTGATTTATTTAGTTGTTTTTACTTTTTATAGCACTGAAAGCCAGTTTTTGTTTATGTGGGACTTTTACAAGCAATGTTTTCAGCTATTTTGCAAAACTTTCTTCTTTTTGACAGCTTCTTTTCTTAAAATGTTTCTGAATTTGCTTCTTTAGTAATTGGAAAGTCTGGCTTATATAGCGCACTGATAACTTCTTTGTTTTAGGAAGATTCGGTATATAGTCTTATTAATATAAACATAATTTGTTCTATAACAATAATTGGTTTCAGCAATCAGGTTTGTAGCACAACAATTAATCGACTGACATGATACAAGAGCAAATTCACGTGACTATATACGCTAAGTGTTTAGGCGAGCCATTTTTATCTATACATGGTGCTGACACGATTAAGTAATAATGCAATTTTCTAATTAAAAAATTGTATCTTCATATTTTTAAATAACACCATCGGCTTAGAAATCGCTCTCTTTCCAGAGTCAAATTATATTTTATAATTATTTCATTGCAGTAACTACTCATCTCGAGTTATTTATATTTTTACATCACTTAGTTGTTAATATAGTAACGAAGTTAAAAACGTTGTACAATAATTTATATTGTTGACGTTTTGAAATTTTTATTATTTACATGGTTACAAAAGGGACTAATAAATATTTTAGTGGAGCGGCTTTAATTACCGAATAATTATCGAGCTCTGTAGAAAAACTATTATTTAAGCATTAGAACTTGAATAAAAACATAACCAATTAATTTGTTTTCCTTCAAGGTAAAATCAACATGATCATCATTAGAAATGAATAAAACCATTTACATACATTAACTCAATCCTATAAAATTAATGCTACTTCTATTCAATGAAAATTTGATATGATTATACACCTCAGAACTTAGTTTTCCAATAAAGTAAATGGTAATGTTTCGGTATTTATTAAAGGTAAATTTTGGAGTACATATAGTGTTTTAATATTTACGCTATATTCTCATTCTTGTACCGGCAGATGAATGAGGGTATTTTTTTTAAATTGACTAGGATATCACCACCTTTGGATAAAATCAAACCCCTTATATGTAATCAGTCGCCAAACATAGCAAAATAATCTTCGGTCGCAATAAATGTCGCGTTTCCACCTTCGTGTACGCCATTATCATAGCACGGCGGCAAACGGACTGACGAGTTTCATACTGCAATGCATATATACGGTATGGAAACTCCTATATTTAGCTCTCCCTCTTAGTAGCCTCGCCTATATTGCACATGTGTGTAAAAATCGGCTGCTGAATTTCTTAGTATTAAAATGTTTTTAATTTACACAATTGAACGAACGTGGCTTTCGCGACTTGTGGTCACATTTTGCTAAATAACGCATAGATAACTTGTTGTGACACGAGTTTACAGTTATTAATATGAATATTAGTTACAAATTTGCAGAGAAAATTATCAAATTTGTGAATCTATAAGCCAATGTGTAGAGTCAACGTTAATATTTTTTACTCGTTGTATGTTTTGTTATTGGCCTTCTACAATGAATTCAAATTTTAATAGCTGAAAAAGTCTATATTTTACTAAAAAAAAAATAGGATTTTTGCCATTCAATGTTACTGTGAAAATCGGCAACGTATAAAAGGAAGATATTGAAAGTTATATTAATATTTTGGTTCATTAGCTTTTCGTTTTAAGCAGAACGTAACGTTTTCGGTCGTACAGTCAGAAACGAGTGATTAGACGATGAAATTTTCTGCTTAGTATCAAATTTGGTAATTACAACGTCAATACTCACAAAGAGAAATAACTTAAACTGTTTGGAACTTGATATTTTACGGGCCGTATGTTCTCTTCCTAACTTGATTGTTAACTTAGAAGAAGAAAATTCCTCTTAAATAGGAAAATAATGTGTAGTTTTAATTTTAATCAAGATTGCGATCTCGATATACACACCTTACCCATTATGCACACACATTTTTCCGTAAAAACTAAGTATTGTATAGATTAAAAAAGGCAATTCACACAGTAGACCTGTTTAGTCCTTATTGGGAACTCATTACGTACTGTCCAGAGTATGCCGCGAACAGTGCTCGAACCTGGGCACGTGTGCTTCAGAATCTGGTGTTCTAACCACTGAGCCACCCTTCCGCACACCACACACAATTTTCAGTTATATAAAAACTAATGTTTCTCGGTTATCCGTTCCATTTTGTGGAGCCTACGTAGCATCACTTTAGCCCTAAAGTTTCAACTAACCATCCCCAACCTGCCATTATTGAGCAGATACCACGTTACATGGGGAAGT
>JAQBSW010007701.1:0-39076 GCA_029291075.1 Eudiplozoon nipponicum | reverse complement strand
AATTTGAACTCAATATTTTGCGGTGTGTAAGCATTCAGGTTATCAATGCCGCGTTTTGCGTACGCGGGTAATAGCTGTACACGGGTAGTTACACAAAGATCCGATTTGTCACTATTTCCAATTTTGTTTTGTCTTTGATCGGGTTGACTCATTTTTACTTCAATTGGAAAAGATGTGATAGAACCGCATTTCCAATTGAAGTAAAAATGAGTCAACCCGATCAAAGACGGTTAATTACTCGAATGAGAGAACAGTGTAACTTAAACGCCTGTTTTAAAACAAATGGTGAATACACGTCTGCTATCTAACATCGCACGTATGTTCTCCAGACGTAGCATTCAAACTAATTACTAAATGCAAAAACAAAAGGGAGCTAGCCACATACGAAGCCTTATGGATAAACAAATTGCAGCCGGATTTTTGAAAGCAGAAGAAGCATGCACAGGCATTGAGCTTGAACTTGATGTGACGCACTCAATTGATTGGTTTCCGTTTTTCACACTCTCTATGTTCACATATTTCTATCTTGTTTTGCTATCCAATTTATATATAAAGATATGTTCATTAGTAGGTATTTGAGGAGATTATGCGAAAGAAATGTTTCTTGTATACGATTAAATTTCTTTTTGTTTTTGGAAAACAGGAAGGTTACAATGAATTTCAGATTTATACTAGACTGGAACTGTCTAAGTCACTGTTACTACATTTCAATTCTGTTAAATTTTGATGTGTCAAAATGAACTTTAGGCGAATGGCATTTTATGAGATAAAATTCAATCTGTATGCTTTTTTGAATTGTTTGTCTTCCAGCTATTTAATTCTTCAGATCAAGTTTACGAGCTTGAGATAAATACCAATAACATTGTGTTTAATCAGCCACTCACCATCATCATTCACACGTACTGACACGTTAAAATTCTTGATTATTATCAAGCAACAATGTCAAACTGGTTTACGAGAGTCAAATAGTAATATATACCAAATGTATAAGGATATAGAGATGCGCTTCTCAGCCTTAGGAGTCACGTATGTGCTGTAATTGACTGGAAGTGTCGGTTGCTCAATTTTTATGCATATACGAAAATTAGCTTTCTGCAGATTTCACCAAACTTATGTAAGTTATACATTTTAATTAGCATTGATTACGCGAGTGGTGGTAACCATTCGTCAAATTATGTTTGTGAGCTTGAGAAAACAATCTCATTGTATATATTTAGTTGCACAACCTGGCAAAACTAGTCATTCAAACGTCGACGCTTTTTGACCTTACATGATCACTATTAGAGTTTGACGGAAAACTGAATAACGAGGATAAATTCGAAATGAATATATTTTTATATAGTATGTAATTCATTACCTGACCACAAATTAGTTCAAACAGAACCAAATGATATACCAAAGTTAGCATAAACGAAAGGTATAATCTCGTGTACACAAGTCTTTCGTACCTATTAGCTATGCCTTATACTCATTGTATACTTGATGTCGATATATAGGAAAGTGGGGGGTACATGTATTGTGCATGAATATTCCGATATGCAGCTCTCACTTCCGGTGGACTCGCATAAGTTTTACTGACCAGAAATGACACACCATAATTTTATACGGTCATGAAGGTAGCACATTTTGAGCCATCATCACATGTAAAGGAATGAGCGACTTGGTTTTCTTTTACTGCTTAAATATAACTATGAAAAATACACTGCATCGGCCGTCGCGCAGGACAAAAATGATCTTATTATCTGTTGAGTCGTTCGTGGTGGATATGAGAAATCAGGCTGCTGCAGGCATCACCTTCTCCTCTCGATCCAACCATAATGCTCTTTTAGTCTCCATAAATATGGTGGATGTTAATCGTATCACTGAGCTCAATGTCGGGTTGTCAAATATCGAAAAGCTTTCAAGTAAAATGCCATTCATGGAATTTAGCTTATTCTTTAAAACCTGCTCGTTTCTTGTGCAAACATTAAAACAAGTTGGATATAAAACTCTTGAACGTACGTCGGATAAACTAGAAATCTAAATATATTTGGTATCTTTAACGAGAATGCAGGATCCTTCGAGCATTACAGAACTGGGTGCACCATCCTTCACGCATTATTGGCTTCGAATTTCTGGTTTAAGGGTGTTTTCTTAAGCCAGTCAATGGGGCTCCGGTATTATCCTTTGCTCACGAGCTGAAGCGTGCTTAATTGTATAGACCTCTTTAAAGAACCGGCATTATCCAGCACTCTTAAATACATCTATAAGCAATACCTGCATACACTCCTGCTTAATGCCGTTTCGACGACAGAAATGAACTTTTTAATTCTTGCCTAAGATTTTTACTAAGTAGAGCATAGAGTTCAGATACAAGAATAAACTTTAAATAGATGTGAGCAAACTCGAACAAGAATAGTATGAAGACATTCTAAAAACATAGTTAACTTATCTTGATAATAAGAATTCGAATTAACTTTGGACAAAAATAAATTACACTATGCACAGTGCATGCACTACTTTATGTGACATTTTAGGCTCCCGTAGAAATAACAATTGAGTTCTCGTAACTTTGTGCCAAATTCTAGCTATCTCGGCTTATAGTAATACTCGTTGAGATGCAAAACAGAAATCTATGCGTAGTCCAATGCTCAATCTTGAATCATTTTGGACCAAATAAAACGTGTCGACTTTATTGGTTTTCATTTCGATCGCCCAGTATGACATTATTCTCTCACTCAACGTCACATTCTTATAAGAAACCACGTGAACAAATATTGACATGGCAAAAACAGCTAAAGTGGAATATATTCAAAGAGGATAGTATGGAACCAAATCGGTTGACTGGATGGTGTCTATTTGAGTGTCATGGTCCTTGACTGCAAACGCTGCGTGATATGGTTTCAAGTCGAGCTCAGTGGCGATTATGTTGCGGCTTTCTAGTAGAATTAAATTTCGTAAATTTATTTTATTTGAACGGAGTTAGCTGCGACGTTTGTTTTTATTTATGACAGGATACGGTGAAAACCGTAAAGAAGCTCTATCGTCGATGTTATCTTGACAAGAAGAGCACTCGTCACTTTGAAGGGTCATAAGATGAGAAGTTTTTCCATCCTCGAGCTAAATCTGGAAGGAAACATTGTCAAAGTACTGTTGATGAATGCTATTTTGTGTATTATTTAACTAAGCAACACCTTTTAATAAATTTAATTTTGCCTCTTTGAGTTGGGGATAATAGGTGTACTGTTGAACTGAGTTTTTTTAGCCATGAATAATTTGTGATAAAAATTCCCATTCCACAATATCTTAGCTTAAATTCGCTTTTTATTTTCTGCAGCTCGTTCGCAGAGTTATTTCCTTAAATAGCCGAATTGCGGAAACTGGTGAAATTACTGAAACAGTAGTATAAATAAAGGACGAAGAATATATCTCCTCTGGGAAAATTGAGTCTAAATCTGCGGTTCAAACGAAGTGAATTAACAATACGCTTTTGAAATTCGAGATCCATTATACTCAACATTTACTGTCCCAATTGAAAATTTTTTTTCTGATGAAACGCGATTTTTGTTGTTCGACATTTGCTCTGAAAATGACGCTAGCTTGTGTCTGCATGAAATTTTTTGTTTATATACCATTTTGAATTACATTCAATTCTGATGACGCATTTGATTTGCAATAAATAGTCGTTGGCTCGATTATGCTCACAGTCTCGTGAGGAGATGCTCAATCCGCGATCGTAATTAAAGCACTTTTGTTTAAACAGATTATCTCATCTGTGGTAATATATAAACACACTGTTTTTCCTATTATGTCATCAGCGTAACCATAATCTGAGAGTTTTTCTCTTTTTTTCTGTATTTTTGCTTGGCAAGAAAAATTGTTTGACATATTGGTTTTAGATTTACAAAATGATTTAATACAGCCATAACGACATCAGATGGTCAGTAACAAAAGCGTTGGTATATTGAGTACATTGCACATAATTAATATAAAGCAATACACATGTTTTACAACTTTATTAGGGCATAAATAGCTATGCTGCGCAACGTGTTGGATACATTACGATTAGTGCTTATTTCAAGCTCGACCTTCCATAATCATCAGAGTACGACGTCGAAATGACAATGGAGGATCAAATCGCAGTGCATATACATGGAAAGCAAATTTCAAGCTCGCAAGCTTGATTTAAAGAATCTGTCCACCTTATTTCTTATGCCAACCCGGCGTTTTTTTAGAGAATATTGCTCTTCTGGGCAATCGTATTGAAGCCCTATGCAAGACGTGACCGAGCTGACGCAGTTGGAGCCTCATTTGTTTGCCTATTGATGAGTACTTGTTGGTCGATCGAAAAACACATCTACGGATTATAATGTGTGTATTCATTGTTGATAACATATGTGCAATGTTACTCAAACAGCGTATAATAAAACTGCGCGTACAGATGCACTGTAAACACGACTTTTAAGGCAGCGTGAAATGCTCGCATTCTCCGTAAATGGCTAAAGTTGGAGCATTTGTGGTTCTCATACCTCGTCAGATATATTGAATGACTTTTCGATAGAGCTGCCAAAGTATATAAACCTATCAACTAGGTCCAAATCATTTTTTTCAGTCGCAGATTTGGAGTCAGTAAAATGCTATAAATATCGTGGTTTTCGATAAAATCTCTAAATCCAATATCGTATTGCCAATTATTAAGAATAGTTCTATTAAACTATTATTTATTGAGTATAGGTTAGGTTTTCACGTCAGCGAATTTAATATGCGAATATCATAATACGAAAACTTGCTAGTCAATTTGCCGTCGTACTCTGATGATGATCATGGAAGGTCGACACGCGTCATTACATGCTGTGTTTGACGACTGGATAAATACAATAGGATTGGTGTTTACTTCAAGTTCGCAAATTTGATTTAATAAATTTTATCTACTAAATGCGCAATCAATGATTGCTTCATTGTATTATCTCTCTCTCTATATATATATATATATATATAGATATATATATGTATATATATATATATATATATATATATATATCGCTAAATCTGCAAAAAACGTTAATGTTTTTGACTGCGTAGAAATTGAGTAGCATATATTTCCAGTCAAGTACTATGTATGCGAGACTACTGGAGGTGTGAGCCGCATATCGAAATTTGCTTCCCATATGTATGCATTGCAGTTTGATCCTAGTTAGTCAATTTTACGTCGTACACTGATGATGATCATGGTTGGATGAAACCCGTCAGTACGTGTGCAGACGATAATTTCTATATGTTTAGCGATTGGTTATATAAAATGGGATTTGTGTTTACTTTAAGCTCGAAAACTTAATTTAATTAATAAGAAACTCTAGTTAGTACGTTGGATAAGTTAGATATTGGTCTTTGTTGTGTATCCAAAAACAGAATGAATGTTACTGAACTCTGTGTATTATCTTTATCGAAGCGTTATTGGCTCGGAACAATGGGGTGTCGGTTTTGTTCTTGGATCACGAACTGAAGCTTGTTTAACTAAATGGATCTCTGTAAACGACCTATAGCTTGTTGTGAAACACGTATACAAACTTGGACCAGGCTACATTAATTTTAATTTGCAACCATCGTTCTGATTGTCGATACGAAATTATGCGCTCTAAATTTAAATAGACCTCTATGGGATTAGCCTTCACTAACTATAAATATGCGGGCTCAAGTTAAGATTCAAAACGTAATTGAAAGGTTTATATATTTTGATAGCTGTATCAATAACTGAAGTATTACTATTGAAGAGGTGATTACGAAAATCGCCGGAGTTATTGTAGCTTTTTTCAATTTTATATGTCACCTAGTTAAGTATCTCCTTTTGAGCTAGTTCATCTCATTCATAAATCACCCTATGAAAAATTTTGTTCATTAAAACTATTATTCTCGTCAATGTTATCTCTTTTTATTAAAATTTAATCTTTCGAGGATTTATTTATAATTTTAATCATGGTTGTATTATCAATTATTAAAGGATGTTGTATTGTTGTTAGGGATGATGATGATGATGTGATAATTTGATGATTCCATTTTCTCACTCCATCATTACTCCTCCAATACGCTGTGTTAATTGCTGTGTAATCCGCCCTCAGTGCCTTAATTGAGGTAGGAATCTATTGTTCAAATTTTTTGGCAAAATTTTAACATTGTCCGTACGATTTGCGGACGCCCACCGGTCGTTATGCCAAAATAAATATGGAACCATGAACCAATTTTTAAAAAAAAATACGACACATTTATGTTTTAGGACAGATAACCGATTGCTTCCACTTAATAATTTTTTAATGATTATGAACCTTTTAATTTTGATATTTATTTAATATTTCTACTTTTTATTCAGTTGATGTGATGGCATCCAAGGCGGTGTTATATAACTTTTTTCAAAGTAGCGCCTCATTTCGTGTGCGAATCGCATTGGCACTGAAGGGAATCGAATATGAATACAGACCAGTTAACTTATTTGATGGCGATCAATATACTGAGGAATATCGTAAGATTAATCCAAAATGTGAAATTCCTGCTCTTTTGATTGATGGGCATTGCCTGACGCAATCCATTAGCATTATTGAGTATCTCGAAGAGACGCGGCCTTCTTGTGGTGTATCGCTTTTGCCTAAAGATCCGGTCTTGCGAGCACACTGCCGGCGCTTTGCTGAAATAATTAACTCAGGCATCCAGCCGTTGCAAAACCTTTGGGTTTTGAAACGTTTTCCAGAATCCGAGAGAAAGACCTGGGCCGCAGAAGTTATTGCTAAAGGATTGGAAGCATTAGAAGTGGAAGTAAATAAAACTGCCGGCACATATTGCGTTGGAGATCAAGTTTCGATTGCGGATATTTGCCTGGTACCTCAGGTGAACAATGCTTACCGTTTTGGAGTCGATATGAATTCATATCCGACATTGGAGCGCATAACTAAATATTGCATGGAACAGGATGCATTTAAAAATGCTCACCCTACCGCACAAATAGACGCAAAATGAAACAGTTAGTTTTTTCTTTGTATCCCTTTCTCAATTTGCCATTAAGTGATATACATTTTTTGTGTTTACCAAATGCATCTCTTAAGTTGTGCCAGTTCCATACATACTAATTAGTTGTTGCTGCTCTTCCTTTCAGGGCCCTTTCAAGCCTCCTGGTTTTAACATTTCTCCTATTCTATGACAAACTGGTCTGTTGTCATCGGGGTTGCTAAGGCATTTTGCAAAGATTCGCCTGTCCAGTAAAATATTTGTTTAGTTTAAGCCGCTGTCGATCAATGGTGTAATTAAGAATTTTATGAAATATTTTGTCAATTTTTATTTCACGAGTTTAAGGGCTTTTTGGTCCTGATTACTATGGCTAAGAATAACAATCTTTTGGAAGAATTAATTTTTTTTATTTAAAACTATTTATTTTGTATTTTTCATGTGAATTGCTGTCGCTAGTATCATGAGCCAGCTGTTCAACGTCTCAACTAATCTTGATTTTGACGTTTTTAAGTTTAACCTGATTATCTTCTGTTGACTTTTATGTTTGTCTATTTAAAAAATCGTGTTATCTATTGATTTATTTCGAGATTAAATATTGTATCAATAAAAATATCTGTCATTCTGTAGAACACTATGAATACTCATTTACTTTTACACGTTACACGAAAATGAGATTTGGATTCATTTTCACATGCTTATACAAGGTGTATAATTTAGATTTGATTGTAGAAAAAACATTAACTTGAACAATCATAAACTGAAAAATGAAAAATAAGCGTAACACTCTGGCTAGTGTGTCGTTCCATTGAGAGGGCCAGTGAGATATTTACTGGATAATGTTGTGAAGAATTAAAGCATCAGAGTAGATGTGGATGCACAGAATTCCACCTAGACACTTGCTATGTTTGTCCTGTTCTTGGGTTAGTAATACTATCTCTAGATGCTCGTAAACGAGTAGATTTGGCGTAGCAGGATGTGTCAATTTATATTCGAAGGCCTTGATAGGTCTTACTAATGGCTTGCGGCAACAGCACGAAGGCTGGCAATCGTGGAATTTCCATCAACAACTGAATCGATGATTGCTTTGTTGTGTAACGACTGGTTAAATACGATGGAATTGGTGCTTACTAAAAGCTCACAAACTTGATTTAAAGAATGATTCGATGACGATTTGACGGGATGCACAGTAAAAAGGGACTGGCGTGGCTGACGTCTAGCCGCAGTTGTGAAGCAGCGTGGGTAAATTCACAGATAAGACATCAGGTGTAGATAGCACAACAGGAAGCAACAGCATTTGTAAGTAGCGAGCAATGCATTGTATTTATAAGTAGATACAGGTCGAAAGTGGTTGATTTTTGGATTGCGCGCTGTCATTGTTTTAGTTTCTGTCATTTAACATGCTTATTTTATTTTGAATTAGTTTACCAGATGTGGGTGACACACTTTGATCCGTTACATTATTTTCCTCTGAAATAATGTAAGGGGAATGAGAATTTCATCTTGGCAAGATTTGATTAGTACAGTAGGGCAGAGTTTGAACCCAGTCAAGAAACTGGTTGATGATCTGTCCATACGCTAACCAAAAATATATAATGTGCTGATACTGGGCTGGTGCATTTGCGTGAATTGCGTAATCAATGGTTTGATGCCAGATAACCACTACTTATTGCCGTATTGGTTGACCATATTGCGTGAAGCAAAATATGGCGGTCTTGATAAGTTTATTATTGCAAAGTGCATTGCAACTGGTGATGCCAGGTTTAAGTTTTTGTTTCCCGGACAGACTCTATCACTGTCAATGACAGAAATTCGATAACACCAATGGAGGTACTGTATGCTCAGCGTTTTGTCCGTGATTTTCATGATTGAATATACTAAGTGCGTAACTGATGAAGTTGCGGTATGCCTGTTAATTACCTTTACTATGATATGAAGCTGGAGACTACTCATTGTTGCTACAGATGCGTTAACTCCAAGAAGTGGGCCATGTAACATAAATCAAATGTGGAATCAGGCGTGAGCTATACGATGTAAAATGAAACATTAACAATAAATGTTAAAAAATTAATAAATGAAGTCCGCTCGATCCTTGTATAATACCGAAGATCAGTTCGAAGACGCTACACAGTTAAATACTGTTTGTTGCGAAGAACTAATATATATGGTATGAAGGTTGCGAATTTAACAATAGTTCAGTTAGACGGATAGCCAAAGGTAGCATGAATGAAAGTAGTACATGCATTTCGTTTCGTAGCTTACTGAGGACTATTAGTAGAGTTGACGTGTTTCCTTTTAACCACCTTATACTTGGTATTCCATTTTCACGCCATATAGTGGTTAAAGGGCGTAATACCGGCTCCTACTGATGAGTCGCCAGTAAGCACGAAACGAATGTGCGTGAGATTATACTTTCCGTTCATGCTGCCTTTGGTTTATCCTTCTGGTCACAACTGAACTAATTTGTTACTAGGTTCGCAAAACCTAATACGCTACACAGTTGTTGGCTATTCCACGTGAGACAAATGAGTACGAATATTGACCAGTCGATCTCGATATAAGCATCTGGCCCATTAATTAATTATTCTAATATAAACAAAGAATTGTGTAGTGTAGAAAAGGAAATTCATCCAGTAGACGGGTTTCGTCCTTATTGGGAATTCATCACGTACTGGCCAGAATTTGCCCATTACATTTATCCAGTCATCGAACAACATAGCAAAACTACCGCTAGTCGTACGACTTTCCATGTTCACCATCAGAGTAAGACGGAAAACTGACTAGCGAGGATCATATATATGGAAAGCAAAATTAGATATGCGGCTCTCACCTCTAATATTCTCACATAAATTGTGATTAACTGGAAATGTCGACTGCACAATTTCTATGCAGTAACGAACATTGACTTTTTTCAGCTTTCGCCACATATATAAAAAGATAATACTATTAAACAATCATTGATTGCGCGGGTGGTGGTAACATTGAATTGTAGAAATGCTGCTTAGTAGTTCTTTGAATCAAGTTCGTTAGCTTGAAGTAATTGCTAATTCCATTGGATTACACCAGTCGTCGATATAAGTTTCTCTGAATTTTTATCCACTGTGTATAGAGTGATAACATATGCTTATAGTGTAAGTCCAGTGTGTGAAACTGCAATATATAAACATAAAAGTCTAGCCCTAAAATAACTTTTCGTAATATTCTTCATTTAAAAGATTTGACACTTCAATAGATTCCGTCTGGCTGCTGCATATTCAAGAATTGGCCTAATCCACACAGAGAACGTATGTAGTTACATTTCATTAGAGCAGATCGTCTCTCGAATTTTGCTACATTTTTCTGGCAAAGGTTAGCCAATTTTATTGATCCTGATATTCAGAGACTTCTACGACCATCGTAGTTAGTTGTGCGTCCAGTCTCCACGGATTGGTGGGCAAGATGTGATCTAATAACATGTCCATACTTTCCCAGTTTTTGCCCTCTCTTGTCTTGTTTGAGCACGTTTTTATCAAAATGCATTGGAGTACATTTACGCTTGAGAATTCATACACATCTGGTGTATCTAATAATTAATTTTTTCTTGGGTAAGCTCTCACATCTAGTAATAGCATGGTTTTGCTGCAAAGAATCATACTACTTAGTAGTAGTGGTAGTAGGCCAATTACCTGGACTGACTGTACTTCAACTGGATAAAAAGATCTACAGAACGCTCCAGATTAGAGTAATCAAGGAAGAGCAGGATTCGTCGTTGAATAAGTTACAATTAATGGATAAGCCTGTATACAGTTAACTCCAATATTTTTTGAATGCACATCCGTATACGAGATTGAATCATCCAACTGCCCAACATGTATAATGGGTATAGAGCGTAGTACCAGCAAAACTCATGTGTACATGGGTTTATACCTCTCGGGCATATCGAATCTGGTGTTTCCTTCTGGTACTATTTGAACTAATCTATTACTAATTACGCAATATCTATTATGTAATTTCATATATATTAATTCTCAGCAAAGCATATATATATATATATATTCATAGTACCCTTTCCATGTGCAAAAGGGAAAACGAAATTTTATCAGATACAAGAACTGATTCTTTATCGCATACTTCTCAAGTATCTATAAATAGTCACCTCTTTACTTATAAATTTTAAAAAAATCAAAAAAAAATAGAAGAATATAAACATGGGAGTGTGGAATAAGGGAACAACCAATCAATTGTGTGCATCACATCTGGTTCAAGCTAAATGCCAGAACATGATTATTATGCTTGCATAAATATGCATGAGAAAACCACTTTTTGTAATCGAATCATCAATATCTAGTTGTCGTAACGAGTAGGAAATTTTAAATATCATGCATGCACCAACAGCCAATTAGTTCCTAACAGATGTTGGCATGATGTATCAACTGCACAGTCACGTTTCTCAAAAAACATCGTAGAATATTTACACAAAGTACAGTGCAACACAAATCAATCACTTATAGAATATAACATGAGGTACAGCACAAATTTGTGTTAAGATGAAGGTAATTACTGGCAAATCGTTTCTAAAATTCAAAATAGATATCGAGATATTACAGAATAAAATGCGACAGAAATATACATAAATGAACATCTACGTCTCTCATACAGAGGGTTACGGCCTTGAATATGTCTGTACGTTGGAATTCACCAGATATTTTCACTGTATCACGTTTTCCCTTAGATTCAAACATATTTGTGTTAAGTGTGGAGTAAGCTACTCTCAAGCTGTATTTAGGTTAATCCATTAGACAACGTCAGGTCGCCTCAGGGCTTCAATTACCTCACATAGGAGAAAGAACGGGCTGAATCCCGACCAGGACTATAAATTTAATTATTTAAACGCCGACATGTATATCTGTCTCCCAAATTAATCGCCCACCTAAAATATGAGAATGAATTTGACACGGTGGATCACAAAACCTTACAATATATTCTCACAAGAAATAACACGATAAATTTGGAAATTTCATAGAAACTCTATACACAGAGAGTTTTGATCACGTCGGGTTCTTCGATGATACCTGAAAAAAATTAATGGTCTTCACAGCTTAGAAATTGTGCAGCCGACATTTCCAGTCAAGCATAATGCATGGATGTAAGTAGTACAAGTAAACATTCGATGATCTCACGGGTGGTGGTAAGAGCAATGACTGCGAGACAACCAGAGGTGAGAGCCGCATATCTAGTTTTTCCATATATATCCATTGTGGTTTGATCCGCGCTTATCAGTTTGCTATCGTATTCTGATGATGATCATGGAAGGTCGGAACGCGTCAGAACGTGTGACTGACGATAGTTTTGATATGTTGTTTGACGACGGGTTAAATATAATAGGATTGGCGTTTACTTCACGACCGAAAACTTGATTTGAATAAAAGGATGTAAACTTTCTGCATTTTTGTTGAAATTTTCAATAATTTACATTATTATTTGAATACGCGGGTTATATTTTATATTTGACAACTTATATTCCGAATAAATCATCATGGATAGATTAAAATTAACAATTTTGTCTTTCGTAATAAGATTCGCACTCTACAAATGTAGGTACTACTACAGCATCACCTATCACTCACTTGAAATCTTTTACTTCAAGATAATGGTTTAAAGGGTGTTCGCTGGTTCAAATATCACATATAATGACCCAAGCAACATGAGTAGCAAGGTGAACATGAGAATCCCATAAACCACAATACCTTTGCTCTGAAAATGTATTTTCCAGCACCCCAAAGGGCGTGCATTTAGTGCATTTGTAATTAAACTTTTGTCATTTGAATTGAGAAATAATAATGTGTGGAAGTACAAATTTGTTATAAAGCAGGCATGCAAAACAGATATAAAATATCAATTTATTTCCGCCAGAACTCATTTTGACAGATATATCTGGCATTTTGTTTGGTCGAGTTTTTGATAAGCAAGGGGGGATAATGTTTTATGAAACACACATTTTACAAAAAATAGGAATCTGAAAACGTACCCGCTAAGGCACGCACAAACAACCAAACCACCAGCTTATATTCAAATCATCGCCTGGTTTGAAGTGTGATTTTTGTAAACAATGTGTTAAGTTATCGTGAAAACGCACTGCCCTGTGCCGGCTGTGTTTGGTCTAAGCGTTCTTGAATTCGAATTTTTGGTAATAAAATAGTCCGGTCCACACAGCGCACTGAGTAATGTTCACGCTTGTATAAAGAAACAGTTTTGGACTGTTCGATTACTTGAAACTCATCCTTTAGATTTTTGTTTAGCCTGCGCTTTGTTGCATAACAACCTCAATTGTGTATTAGACATTCAAAAAGTAACTTTCCGGTCGTTCTTTGATATTCTATTACTATCACATTCAGCTGGTATCAGCTACAGTCAATCATCTACCATTATTTAAATAAAGTTTGCGAGCTTGAAGTAAACGCACTGACGCGTTGCGACTGGCGGTAGTTTTGCTATGTTGTTCGACGACCTGTTAAATACAATGGGATTGGTGTTTACTTCAAGCTCGCAAACTTCATTTAAAGAATTGTTACCACCACCCGCGCAATCAATTATTGTTTAATCCTCTACGATGTATCAGCAACATAAGAATGACCGACAAATGTAGCTGAAATAAGGAAAATATTTATGAAAATATCAGCAGAATCCGATCTGTCAGATGCCACAAGGGAACCCTTGTGGACTAATTCATTGAGGATAAGCAGTAATGCTTCGTTAGGCATAATGTTATGCCTTGGATTCAAATTAATCGTATCAACCACCTGTTCCATTATGTCCATACATTTCTCAGTTTTAACTAAGCTTTGGATGATTTAGAAAAAGGAACTGATTCCGAAGCGGACGTGCCCAGGTTCGTGATGAGTTCCCAACACGAACGAAACCGGCCAACTGGATGAATTTCATTTTCTACATTATACAATGATTAGTTTTTACTGACAATTTTTTACATAATAGAACAAGTATTTACATCAAGACCACACCCTTGAATTAAGCAATTGGTATCGTTGCTCGTTTAATTATATGAATCGTTTACGAAGCATTTAAATATGTGTAACACCTTCGCGATCATTACCTATGAGGAGTTAATACATGTTTGTATTTCGCTCTCATTTTATGAACACAGAAGTGCGTTTCGAACAAATCAGAAATCAGTAGCTGTCAACTTTTCATTCGTAGCCAGGAAATTCAGCGCGATTTGAAAACGATTTCTTGGTATCTAAGCATATCGTCAGTTAATTAAATATTACATAATGCGGTAAATGCACCTGTTTTTTATTTAAAAAATATTTTCTTTGAGATAATCAGATTTACTTTTTCCACCAAAAATGACCGTTTTTGCACGCAATCTCATTTGATTTCAGATAAACTGAACTTGTTTTCTTCCATAAAATCCGTCATTTGAGACGTCAACTACATTTATTGCACGATAAGCATCGTTTGTTCCAGTCTTCAGTTGACCTGTGCCGTTTTTTTCGGTCGACGGCTTTGTTCTTAGATTTCGACAATTTTCTGAGCGAGGCCCATTTGTTTATTGCTTATATCGTTAAGTCAAGATGATGATGATAAATTTAAATGGAATATTTTGCAGTGTTGGCCGTGACTACACATATTCTTTAGACCAATGGGAACCATTTAAAATAAGTAATGGATTACTTTAAACCAAGCATGGCAAACAACTTTCCATCAACTTTTCGCACGAATAGTCAGCTCTGTATGGGCATGGGATAAGTTTCGGGTATTCTTTACAGCACTAACTGGCTCTCGAAAGACAAATAGGCGTGGCTCTGAGGCACCGGCATCTTTAATTTGTAAGTTCCTTTAGTAGTTGTTGAGAACCTTATATTGGATAGCCGCATGGTCTGGGTGGTTCATAGACGTCCTTCATTTATATTCTTCGTTTAAAGCGCCGAGAAGTTAGTCTGGAGCGTTTGGTGCAACCGCGAGGCAGAAATATTGCTTCGTATTGGTTGCATATTTCCATCCATCAGCGTTGGAACTGGCGCAAACTAGATTTCACGGCCAGATTTTCAATCATCTGATCGTGGTTTTGCAAATTGAGCTCTTTGTGATAATTAACTAAATTTCATCAAGCATAAATATATCGATAGTCGTTTTTTAGTATCTTCTTCTGTCGAAAAATTATAAAAACAGTTAAAAATAAATCGACTTTAAAACAGTACTGTTTTTGAAGGAAATAGGCATGCGCAATGTATAGGCGAATTTGTCTATAAACGCCTCTCAGTCAGATAAATAACTTGCGTACACGCGTACATTTTGTCCAACTTGATCGCGTTCACTTCTTGCCAAATTCTTTGGACAAATGCTAATATATAACGTTATATATCGTGTGATCTTTGTTCACTGTTCTGAAAGTTTTGCTGAAGCGAATTTCTTATTCTGATTTATGCGGACATTGTTTCCCAAAATTCTTTAGTCCTACATTTAATATTGATCCAAGCAGTGCTTCAATTATTGTTTCATCTAAAAACTCGGTTTTATTCAAATAGATTCCCTATTAAATGCGCATAATAGCTTTTCAAACGTATTATAAATTCCGAAAATTAATGATAATAATACTTGCGAAGATCTAACATGAATGTATTTATGCATTAGACACGGCTTACCTTAAAAACAAGGTATTGGTTGGCGTAAATTGCGCAACTTAATCAAACAAATTATATAAATACAAATATTTGGGGAGGGAGAGACAGAGTTAAAATATTTTGGCAGGAATTTTTATAAACATAATGTCAATATAGATCTGTGGTGCACGAAGTAAATAGTACGGCACGAAACTAAATGCTGAAAGCTAACCCAGCCGCTTAAATAATATTAAACACGTAGGGTTGACCAGTTAAGAAAATGGTTAATACAATAGGTAAATTTTATTTACTATTTTAGTTTGCGCTAAGTCTTTACCAGCGATATATATATATCCTGTAAAGACTAAGCGAAGCCTAAAATAGTAAATGAAATTTTCTACTGCATCAACAGTTTTCTTAACTGATCACTCCTCCCTATATATATACATATATATATATATATATACGAATAAAAATGGTAGCTCCTTATGGTTATATGGCAGTGAAACATTAGTCAATTTTGGCTTTTGTATGGCTGTGCATGATAACATATATGCATGTATATGCATTATCTTTAAGATTATTTGGTTTTAGTCTCATAAAGTTATTCTAGCCAAAAGCCGCTTTACTCGTGCTAAATATCTTCTGGTCTTCTCTGCCTTAAAAGAGACCGTTTGAACACCATTATCCATAAAATTAGCCCTAGCCTCATTATTCTCCTACGCTTTCAGACGTATAGATTAATGTAACTAAATATAGTTGTTTTTCAACTAACCGTACACGTTCTCTTAGTAAACTATATTCTACTGTCAAACATCTCGTGAATATTCGATTTGGTTTATGTAACGTTCTATTATGCCCTTTCTTACTAATTTTGAGTAATGAATTGTCGGAGCACATAAAGACCTGTGTGTTTCGGAACAAGATTGATGTTGTAAATACTTCATGTATAAATTGTGAAATACGAATAAAGCGCTTTACAATTTAAATGAAAGCTAGTTGTGCTGGTACGTTTCTCTATTTGGTAGCTATTTCAGAATATCTTAGTTGTCCAGAACTGTGCAACAAAAAACAATTCGTTCGTGCACTGATATTTATACGAGGCCATCAAAATCCCAAGTATAATTGCGCTTAGATACGTTTCCCTTTCTTCATGATTTGAAGTAAGTTAATATTGTGTATGGCGAATTCGTCATTATTCATAACTGCTTCACGATTTTGCTGCTGTCATACCTTTTGTTTAAATAGAATATAATATGAGATCTTATAAATTTCTGCCCTTCAATTCTCAAGCCTCTTATTTTTAAATTCCTTTTGTTCAATATTTATAGTGTGAGTTAGCGTTGAAGTCGCATTGTCGTAGACTTTATATGATGTTAGCTTCACTATTGCAGGTTTATACATTCGTCTAGGAGATTGTACCGTCCTATTATTCCACATTCTTCGACCAAATATATGGTGGTTAAAGGGCGTAGTACCGGCTCCTACTGATGAGTCTCCAGTAAGCACGAAACGAATGTGCACATGAGATTATACTTTCCGTTCATGCTGCTTTTGGTTTATCCTTCTGGTCACAACTGAACTAATTTGTTCAACTATCGTTGATTGGGAAGCATAGCACATGTTGGTTACCAACATTGAATAACCGACGTTGAAATCCGTAGACGTATTTTTGGATCTACCACCAAGTGCTTGTCTTTAGAAAAACAAATAAGGCTCCATCAACTTAATTAAGGAATCAAGATTTTACAGAATTACGAGTGCTATCAATTATCCCACAACAGCAAGTTGTGCATTAAAATCCGAGGATGGCAACACTGCACAAGGAAGTTCTTCATTCAAAGTGTAGACGACTATAAGATAATGAAGCAACGTTTAGTGGTTCAGCAGGCCTTGAACACAGCAATGGAGACGCAGCCAAGGATAGTGAGAAGGCAGCTTCGATATTGTTCAATATTGTCGCTGCCGTTATCATTCAGTTTTTCGTCTATTTGAAGACTCTTTGTTATAAAGGATTCGGCAAACCCATGCTGGATATCATTGGTATTGTATACGCGGTGGCCAAGCAAATAACCGTTCACTAAGAAGTCATTATTACCATCATTGAGAACCAACATAGTCGTTAGTGTTGTTGTTGTTATACGGGAAGCTAGTAGCAGAACCAACATAGTCGTTAGTGTTGTTGTTGTTATACGGGAAGCTAGTAGCCGGTTACTTATTATATTTAGTTGATGGCTGTTTTACACGGAAAGCTGGAAACCCGTCCTGGGCGTTGTTGAAAATAAATGCAGCACAACCATGGCGATTAGTACTGAAGTTATACGTGAATCTAACAGCCGTGCGCTAATTGTTGATTCAATGAATCTTTTTTGATAAATGATGATCTACTCAATGACAACCGACGAGGTTGGCTAATCAGATTTGTCAACGGAATTAAGTTATGGTTTAGTACTTGTAAGCCACAGCTAATCAGCTTTTCTTCAGATAAGGGGGAGGGTGTAGTAGTGCAGCTAGAAAGAGTTGAACACCACGAAAAATCAATGTATAATAGTTCAGAGGTCTAACTCACAGTTTCACTGGTTAATCATTATCATGGAAATGTTATCGGCTTAATTGAAATGCACACTGTTCAATTGTTTACCTATATGACACCAGATTCCTAAGCAGACGTGCCCAGGTTCGAACCCTATCCGCAGTCAATTCCGGCCAGTACGTGATGAGCTCAAAATAAGGACGAAACCGGTCTACTGGATGAATTGCCTTTTCTACACTATACGATTCTTAGGTTATACTGACATAAGTAAGTAATTAATGGATCAAGTGTTTTTATCAATATCGCAACTCTGATTATAGTAATGTAAATGTTTTGTTTGCTTAATGGTTTGATTCACAGAGAAACGATTCCGTTAACTTTTTCTGCGAACCAGTGCGTTAATAGAAATTTTTGCATTATTTTACTACCCAAGTTGTAAGCGATATAAATGTTAATTTGATTTTACTATTTAAACTTTTGTTGTGGGTATATTTTATGTGTACATTTAGCTAAGCGATTCCACTATTAGTAGGTAAACAAGATTGGCGTAGATAGAAAAAAACCGCATAGAAACTATTTTTATATTTCTTTGTAAACCTGCAGTGCAGTATTTGGACTATCAGGACGAAACAACTTGTGTTGTTTCAACAGGTGTCGACCACTACAATAGGTTCCATGCTGGGAATCGGTATAAGGCAGGTTGGAAATCGTGCATAACTTTGACTGCGTTTATTTGAATATGCTTTGTTTGCAAAGATTCAGTGACGATCGATACTGTTATTCCCTACGCGGCGGCGAAGCAAGCAGTCGTTCGACAAGAATGGATGAATACAGGTAGCCAATATTCGTTATTTTTGGCGTGATTGGTTTTGTTAGTATTTGTGCAAGCGGCGGTAAATGCAGTAACCGTCCGCTAAGAATCGAGAGGCGCTGAAAAAGGCTGGTGGTTGATATTGAAATAGTGACTATTGCGGTTGAGCTAATAATTGATATAAGAGAAGGCAATCAGAGTCACCTGATGAATCTACATTAAGAGGAGACCAGCAGCACATTCAACATTGACGCTACCTACGAATACCATAAAGACACCGACTGAAGAGGTTGGCTAATCAGAATGGTCAACGGGGCTGAGCCGTGGTTTATGTTTAGCTGCATACAAGTTATATCAGTCTACTCTGTCGGCGAGGGGGTAGACGTATTAGTGCAGCTAGAAACAGGTGACTGCCAGGCCGGATCAGTGTAGAGCAGTCCGGATTCTTAGCTGACTGGTTAAACGTTAGCATATAAAATCTATCGGTTCTACTCAGAACGGCGACTATTTAATTATTTGTCCCATTCAACATTCAATTATATGTAGAAAATTTTTATGTGGTCCATTGGTTAGATCGCTCGGCTAATAGCTTGGCAACCATGCCGTCACAACTATAAAATGTGTAATTAGGTTTACTCATTTGATCTTTAGAGTATATTATAATATACTGTGCGTAGTTTAATCTAATTCCTTGATTATTATGACTCGTAATGGTGCTTAGAGACTAGTTTTGATGCTTTAGAATTTGAACTTTTGGTTAACATGCTTAATTTTTAATTGCTATCAATGGAATTTTTATTGAATTAATTTTGGAAAAAGTACATGACAATGCTACATGAGCCGATAACATTTTACAAATACCAGTCTATAAATCCTATTATTATAGCCTGTACCGGTTCGTTTCTTCTTCGTTGTCCTTGCAGAGTTCGATCTAGCCAGATTGTATATACGCATTTAGGATAGAATGTATGATAGTAGTGGTTCAGCTAACCCGCGACTACAGCCAGAAGTTCCGAAATTTTGAAAAAAGGAATAGGATTGATGAGGAAATATCTCTTATACCGTAGGGGGCTATGCAAGTTTCAAACAGTAGGCAAATATTTAGCTCATCAGCATAAATTTATCTTTGGAGTGAGGGACATAAAATTAAAGAAAAGTGTTGACGATTTCGATGAGTTGATTAGGCTTCAGAAGGTAAAGTGCACATGGGGCTTCCAAAGGCTCTCGGAGCACGAGAGTTGACTGACGAATCATTATTTGCGAAAGGTTACTGCTCGTAATTGCATAGAGTCTGTGCAGCCGATATCTCCAGTAGGGTCAATATATGGGAGACTACAAGAAGGGAGAGCCGCATATCTCATTTAGCTTTTATATATTATATTATAATATATATATATATATATATATATAGTCCGTTTTCCGTAGTGCTATTATGATGATTATGCAAGGTCGCAACGCGCCAGAACATGTGAAAATCTGTTTTGTCGTTGTTTGACTAGTTAAATGAAATGATATTGGTTTCTATATGAAGCCCGTAAACTTGATTTAAAGAAAGGAAAATTTTATTGAATTCAAAAAGATGTATCCACGTATTCTATACGTCTTCACATTCGATATATATATATATATATATATATATATATATATATATGGTATTTATGCTTATGTACGTTCAGTAGTTACTGAAGGCCTCTTACGCTTTAATCGTTATAATCGTCATTACTAAAACGAATGCCGAAATAAATATAATATCCTTTGAAATGCGAGCTTTATTGTATCATTGTTTCTGTGTAGGGAATAATTTATCAGCTATAAGAAGCGTTTCTTATATCTGATAAAATTTCTTTTTGTTTTCGCATACAGGAAGGGTACAATGAAATATAATATCAATTTTAAACGATGATAAACCAATTGCGAAAGCGTGTGTCTGAATGTGAACTGTGTGATATAGCATTCATGAGGATGAGACCGTAAATTAGATCTCGAAACGTTTGTATATTGAGTTATCTACCAGAATTGTAAGATAAAAATTACCAAATGAGCATCCAGCGCTCTTGTCAGATCTAAATACCTATTGTGAAGTTGTTCGAGCTCACAGAACTATAGTGTCGATTGCATATCGGGCATCATTTGGCAACCGGACAGCGTGCACCTAGAGATGGAGGTTACACCATACCAAGCGTAAATTAATATCCACATAAGCAAACATGTTAACTTAACAAACTCTTTTTTGGAATATACTAGATTTTCGTACGCGCTAATTTTTAGCTATTATGCTAATGAAAACGCTGAATTATTTGTAAACCTATGTTATACTGCCCCTAGGCTTAGGCGAAAATAATATCTATCGATTTCCGGCGATTTCACTGTCAATCTAAGTTCTGTAATGTAGCTGCCTGTAGACGGTCTCTTAACGAAAGTTTAGTTTAAAATAGCATAATGTTCTGAAATCTTGCACTTGGCCAGATTTTGGCGAACTCTGCGTTATAGCACAAGTAATGGAATATTGCCACATGGCGTCGCAAGACTAACAATTTCTAGCTTAGTAGTGATGTTAAATGTGTTAGTCAATTAAATTAAAAGGTATTTATATCATGAATGCGCTATCATTTTAAATAATGACTGCACTGTAGTAAACGTTTAAAAACAATTAAATCTACCACAGAATCTTAATATGCGAAAAGCTCATTGGAAGTATAACAATGTCGTGCAAAAAGAAGGAAATCCGTAAGTACACAAGGAACATGGCTGGCAAACTCTACCAAAAGAATAGAGCTGTTTCTCAGAAGACAAATGTAAAATAAATAGACTTTATAACGAAGCCCGGCATTAGTAGCTAGCAATATTATCAGCAAGGGCTACATTCATTCAGCTGACTAGAACATTCAATTAGCTAATATGCTAAGTAAAAACATACAATCTCGATTGGTTCAAAGCAGAAAAACAAATAATATTAAACTGCACAACAGAATTTACTATAATAGCTATCTATCGTGTAACAAAACTCACAAATTAATTTATAATTTATAGTAAGTGGCTAGCGTAATTTAGTATGCAAGCATAAGCGTAGATCTGCTTCCTTAGCGCAGTGGTTTTCAGTGGAACTTATGCTGATAGAGAGTCTCATTACATCTCAGTCACTATTGGTTGATTTCGATAGGGTGCGGCCTGACCAAGTAACAAACACTGCGAATAGCTGTATTCATTTGTAAAAGCGCTTTTCTTAAAATGTAAACACAATAGTTATTTATTGTCAATGAATGGTTTATGTGTAGTGCTAAGACAGGTACATCTATTTACACATATAAATGAATCCTTTGATATTTGACATTTTAAATATATGTTTTACATTGAAATGAAGACAATTTGGTATCGTTTAGTATACGAATAATTAGACAATTAAGCTCTAAAAATCTTTATTTAATATAATCTAAAATATATTGTATTCGGGTCAAATGTTGTCTATTTACATTAAATTTGTTTCACCAATAAACAACTTTGGTATATATTCTGAAGAAACTGATTGGCATTATCACCTGATACGTTAATGCACACAACGTTACAAGGCAGCAAAAATTAATATAAAATTCTTTAAACAGAAAAGCTATATCATAAATTGTCCAAATGGCTACAGTTGTGTTGTACAGTTATTTTAGAAGCAGTGCTTCGTATCGTGTTCGCATCGCTCTAAATCTCAAGGAGATAGATTTCGAGTATAGAGAAGTTAATCTACTAGCTGACGAGCAGAATTCAGATGCATACAACCAGGTGAATCCGAAAGCTGAGGTGCCAACACTCCTTATCGATAATCTACGTTTAACACAGTCGCTGCCTATTATGGAATATCTCGACGAGTCGCGTCCAACTGTTGGTGTGAGTCTTTTGCCCAAAGATGCTGCCCAACGAGTTCACTGCCGAAGACTTGCTGAAATTATAAACTCAGGCATCCAACCTATTCAGAATTTGTCAGTATTAAAACGTCTACCAGAGGAAGAGCGCAAAAAATGGGCGGCTATCGCTATCATAAAAGGCTTTGAAGCTTTCGAAAAGGAACTACAATATACGGCAGGGAAGTACTGTGTTGGCGACGAATTGTCAATGGCTGACATCTGTCTAGTACCACAAGTGGCTAATGCTACCAGATTTTCTGTCGACATGACCCCATTTCCTACAATTCGTCGTATCAACGAGACTTGTCTTGAGATAGACGCTTTCAAAAGAGCACATCCCAGCGTCCAGCCCGATGCTAAATAATGAAATTTATCGATATCATTGCAAAAGTGAAAGACTAACACCAAATAAGTCAAAATCTATTAACGGTAGTTAAAATTCCATCTTCATTATTGCTGAATATTAAATCTACACTAGTGACAAGAAAATATATTCTTTTTAAACATATAAACGCCAATGCAAATAGAATGTCATGACTAAAAGGGGAAAAAATATTTGATGATCATTAGCATTTATGCATAAAATAAAACTTGCGCAAAAGAAATACCATACAACATCATTGACGTGTCTTTAACAATAATGATATAATATTTTGTTATAACTTTTAATGTTTTTATTAATGTTTGATGGCGTGCTTTTACTGTTATACAGCTTTAACGGGAATGGAGTAAAACTTTATACTTTTTACATACTATAACCTTGTAAAAACATACTAATTAATTTGCGAAACCTTTCGATTGTCTTTATATATATGCATGCATACATAAACGGAGATCTAGGCCCATGGCTTAGTGAGTTCCAGAATAGCCAATTTAGCCAGAATAAACAAATCAGCCCTATTAAATATTGCTTACAACTAGAAACCCGCAGATTGTCACCTATCCATATGTTTCTTCGTATGTAAGATTACAGTGCGATTTTCTCGAGTCACCTATATTTTTTGGAAGCAAGTGCCCAACCGTGATATAACTAGTCAACTGTTGCGCTTCTGGTCATTT
Organism: Eudiplozoon nipponicum; assembly: GCA_029291075.1. Classification (NCBI taxonomy): domain Eukaryota; kingdom Metazoa; phylum Platyhelminthes; class Monogenea; order Mazocraeidea; family Diplozoidae; genus Eudiplozoon; species Eudiplozoon nipponicum. Next base: position 15,214 of record JAQBSW010007701.1, on the reverse strand, counting down.
ACAGGTGTTGCCTAGATGGCCTGGCGTGTAGGATGTGCAAGTGGCCTTCTCAATACGCAATAAAATAACGAAACCTATACTTCACAAGTCTGTAAATAGAATCAATATGCAGGATATGTAATAACCTAGCTTTTGGGAGTTTAAAAACTTATTCTCAAAAAACTTTAATAAGTTCTAAATATGCTTGGTACAATATCTATTGTCTAAATAATTACTCAAAGCAGTCATTTTAAATATTTTTGCGTAAATACGAAGCCTTCATAGAGTAAAAATTGAAGTTAGCACATGCTTGCCACTCACATTATACTTTAAATAATGTAAAATAAAAAAATGGCAAAAATAATAGTAAAAAGTGCTATTTAAATGCTGGAATTGAAGTTGAAGCACAGAAATAGGAGTAATGGCACTGTGATGTTCAACAGAGTATCAATAATGCGTTATTTTGAAATAGGGATGCAAAAATACAAAATTGTAAGTATGTACAATAAAAGGATAAGAAGACATACTTTAAATGTGGTTCGGAGACAAGCCATACACTTAAAAATCAATGGGCAAATTTTTAAAAATGACCGTATCACAGAGGTTTAAAAGGATAATAGATTGTATTATATGACAAAAGAATGCCACAAACGGCCATATGATTCAGGGTTTGATTGAGTGGTGGGAATACGGAAAACTCCGGTCGACAAAAAAGAAAGGTACCACATTTAAGTGACAATGTTTAAAAGCTGGTCGGCTGTACAACGAACGTGTAACTGGTATGCACGTTTGTCCGGACGAAATGAAAGAATGTTGTTGACAACATTTCACAGAAAGGAAAAAATCGAGATATAATGTACACAAACCGGTTCGAGCGGTCTGATTCGCAGAAGCCGCTGGTGTGGGTAGTCTCTTTCCGATCCATCCTAGACCTTCTGTTGCCTTCTTCTTTATTGCATTTTTAAGCTCATTATCCGGAGGAGTCAACTAAAAATACCAAAGTTTACAATAAAATAACCTTTATAGGGTAATTATATTCAAACAATCTTCATCCGTGATGGATCAAATACATAAACGCCTATCAGGCACACAGGTTTGAACTGTCTAAAAATTGATTAACGCGCATAGTACAATAATTTTTCATATCAAGATTGATGATTTCAAATAAACGCCAATACAATTTTCAACAGTCGCATAACATAACAGATTCACATAATAAAATGCTCTAGCATTCTTCGTCTTCATCAGAATACGACGGAAAACAGACATTCGAAAATTAAACAACAATTTATAAAAATTTTCGAAAATAATAGATAGACTACTTTCTCGACGAAGATTTTAAACCTATGTGAGGTATTTACTCCCGGGCCTTAACCGCTTATTGTTCGCAGATACACGTCACTTACCTTTCCGCATATACAGAGACTATTAATAACAGTGAATTAGATGCTATCCAAATTTACACTAAGATTGAAAGGAAGCAAGAATTATTCACGTCTTCGACCTAAACGTAACAGCGACATGTCTTACCATTATACTCATCAGCAATACAATTTCAAATGTAGCGAGGCTTTGCTTTATGGTCACACAGGTAGTTTTTGAAATCTGTGCTGTGTACTGGTCTGGTATACTTTGTCCTAATGCGGACATGAACTGTTTCCGTCTAGTTTTCAGGCTTATCTGTTTCAGTAATTGCATTAATACTTCCCATACACCATCAAAGTAGAAATCGCTGGTGCTTCCTCGACATAGTCGCTATCATACTGGTCAACGACTATGGTGGAACAGTAGGAAATATCTTCCCCTGCTTTCAGGTGACGCTTCCTTATAATATATCTTCTATAATGGCGCTTTAGTTCATCCATATCTCTGTGGATTTCATATCATATGTTATGTCGAAGTTCAGTTACAATATCTAATTAAGGAATTAAAGTAGTTATCATATAGCCCACATTATTAAAATAGCCCTTAAACAAACTTATTCAGAGAAAATTTTGTAGTGCCTAGCGAAGGTTAAACTTCTCTTGGTTTACTTTACCAAAATCAAATATTATCTTCGCAAAAATGCACATGATGCGATATTCATAAGTTTTCGATTAGTAATATAATAAAGCCCATTTTTGTTTTTATTTATCCAAAATTTACCATCCGCACTGCTACAGGATCACTATGTGAAACTGACGACAGATGCCATATGCTGCCTGGCAACCTTGAGTAGAAGATTGATATTTATTTCAATCCCGCCCGCTTGATTAAATTTATTTTTGACAGCCCTCGCAAACAACGCTTGTCCAAATGAATAACCTAATCAAACATTTAAATTAATCCATTAGCATGTACATGTATTTTTGTACACATTCATCAATAAAACAATGATGAATCCGAGAATGATACGAAAAAAAATATTAATATTTCTTATAACACTTTTGTCAAAACAGCTCATAAATTTAAATTATATTAATAAGAGATGTTCGGCGAACTTGCGTGTGTAATTTCAATTAAATGTTCGAAACGGCTCAACAAACAATCAATATTTAAAATCTGGTTATTAACTTTCGCACATGCATAAAGTCAATATTTTTCCTAAACCTTATCGATTTTGATGTCACAGTTATAGACAGCAACCTTGATAAATCTGTTCAACGGCACACAAACACAAAATTAAATTTAATGCGATATAATCAAATGACTATTGATCCCGCGAGTGGTGATAAAAATTGTTTAAATCAAGGGTGCCTGCCTGATACAAGCACCAACCCAATTATTTATAAAAAAAATTAGTATAAACTAAGAATCGTATTATGTAGAAAAGACAATTCATTCGGTAGATCGGTTTTGTCCTTATTGGGAGCGCTTCACGTACCGTCTGCGGCACTTTCTAGAAAGTACGTGAAGAGTTCCCAAACGAGATGAAACCTGTCTACTGGATGAATTGCCTTTTCTGCATAATACAATGTTAAGTTTATTCTGACAAATGTATACATTTGAATGGTTTAGTGCGCAGTGCGAGCTTCATATTTTGATTCCTCGCGCGTTACGTTCGTGGACTGTTGCTATCAGTTTCGAAAAGATCCGATTGATTCCAATTTCCAAGTACGCATCGATCTGTTCTTCGTTTTGGCTGGGTGTGGATTCGTCTCTTCCTTCCGAAGGCTTCAACATCGTTCATACTAACCACTGGAAACGAAGTACGATCTCATCTTCATTGACTGATTTTCGGTTCCATCATCATACATCTAATCACATACATACACTGCCAAAAACCAACAATAGCAGATCTAAGCAAATGTGTTAACCTCGTTCCGTATTTCGTTATATTTATATTGTGGTTACTTTTTGACTCACCAATGATTTTAAACAAAGAATTTGCCTCAGTAACTAAACTCAATATATGCATATGCCGTGAGCACATAAAAACACTCACTCAACAACTATATGTATATATATAGACCAATTTTTACCTCAGTATAATTGCAGCTATCTTAAATTCCCGGTATACATAATCTCATCTAGTGTGCAGATTTTTTAGGGGAGGGAGAAAGTATCGAACATGTGTGTCATAACATATTAATGTCACCATGTCAAGTTAGCTCGATAGAAAGAGAGAGAAGGCCAGAGCGACACTTATGTTTGGTTTAAATAAAGCGAGAAAGGAAGAGAGACAATATGGACAAACTACTGGCCCTCAAAACTAATAATATGCACGTTGCTAAGTTAACCAACTCATAGAAATAATCTTTTATGAATATATGCCCATATATCTAAAATAATTCATTATATATAAATATATATATATATATATATATATATATATATATATTATATCTTTGACACACCTTATAAATTTATCAAAAGCACATAAACATATACAATTCATTTATCATTATGCATCTGTATAAATAAATATAAGCAACACTGTGATTTTATTTCTTTTTTCAACCACACCTTATATGAATACATACGAAACACAAATATCTACGTTTATATAAAAAATATTGATATTTATTCATAAATACTAAAATATAAGCAACAGTGTGAGTCAAATGTCTCTAATCAGAATATGGTCCATTAACATCTATATATTTATTTATTAATTTTAATCTATTCTTTTCATTATTATTACAATATATAATAATTTATCCATATATATATATATATATATATATATATGGTGTATGTGTAATTTATAACTACAACATGAACTCAATTTTATGCATTTCATCGTCTGTCTGCTTAAATATTGATAAGTTATATATATATATATATATATATATATATATATATATATATATATATATATATATATATATATATATATAGTTTATCAATGGGCTTAAAATGGACTCTGAGTATTGAAATGCAGTATAAAATTGAGTTCATGTTTATAGTTACAATTGCACACATACACTTACATATATATATATATATATATATATATATATATATATATATATATATCTGTGTGAGATTAATAAATGTCAACATTATACAACATCACGATATATATAGTAAATTTATTAGCTTATTTATTTATTCATATATAAGCACGTAATTACTCATATCCATTGATGAATTTGTGTATAATTTACTGCATTACGATTTTTGAGAAAGATATGGATAGACCGTACTTCATTTCTCTCAGGAAATGGATGAATGCACTTGTCACAAAATTGAATAGACTCACACAGAATCGTAATCATGGATAGTCAAATGTAAATATATATCATAGGATTTATATTTATATCAACTCCTGCAACATTGTTTTTTTGTATCTGAATGTGATATGGATAATATATTGAGACTTATCAATATCTACTAACCAACAGATCCCCTATCCGATACGTAAAATATCGCGCGGAAATCAATCCATCTATAGAAATAAGTAGAAAAGTAAAGTAAACATCACCAAAATAACTAATTTCGGAATAACTTAATTTCTTTTAGACAAACGTCCAAATTCACAAATAAGCTGTCAGATCTATCAAATAGAAAATTTCTGAACCGCTATACCATAAAAAATTGAAATAGATCTAACATTCACTTGCGCATTTTCAACGACACAATAGGAAAACATTTGTGACCTCACAAAAATTAACTTTAGAACACAATAATCGTGTATAACCCATTATTTCATTAAAGAACTGATCAAGTAAGGTGAGATTAAAATACAACGCAATGAATTCAGTAATGGAACTTGCGCGTACGCCTTATCAACGTTTAAAACCATGTTGCCTAAGGTAAACTTAGTTGACGCCAAAAACGTGTATATCGCCACACCAAGAAAGTAAGACTTTCGCTGCATCACGTGCGTATATCGAATGTGATATTCATATTTTTCACATGATAGGCTGAGTTGAGACATTTTGAGCAAAACGAAAAATTTTTCTGATCTTCTGTGAATAATCTATGTAAACAGCATGCCCAATAGTCATTAAAGTGTGACTTGCTGTAAAGTCAAGAGGTCGCCCATACTTACTCTAAAACAACTGTTGAATAACAGCAGAGATTATCTCGCTCTTATGCTCCACTTGCCTTCAATAGTTATTAAGGGAGCCTAAGTGTTCTTTCGTTTTCGCTCCAGCCTAGGCGCTATGCTATTGACTGGTGAACATCACCAACGATCGTCCCCGCGAATTCTGCACACAATTGTCTAATCGTCAGCCATAACACTCATACTAAGGGTTCTTACTTAGAATTCAGCTTATCAATAGATCCTCACCCGAATATAATGACAATATTTTGCCGTTTGCTATCTCAGATTTCTTCTTATTCACTTGCGTACTACAACCCAATAGTGATTACATCAATCGGGATCATTGCAAAACTAAGGTCCGATAGAGGTTCGCAAACGTAGCCTTTGATTCATGCAGAGCGAATCAATATTAATATTTTTCTCAATATTTCAGTCCAGTCGATTTAATTCTAGTCACAACTAACTTCATTTATCTACACGAGGCATTGCTACGAAGATGCCGAAGAAACTCTTCGCAATTATACTGTATAAGTAACACCTTTATACTGACTGCTAAATAATGGCTAGCCACATTTTCACTAATGCAAACAAAATTTTTAACTTGATATTGTCAATTGTCGGACTGGATAACCTTCGTTTACAGATACAAATTTATTATTATTAAGGACCACTTTGAACAATACAGGTATCGCTGTATGTTGCATCATAGGTACCCTCGAATAAGCCATTTTATTTCTGATAAGCCTGTAGAGACTCGAAACTAGGCGCAAAACTGATAGCTTGGCTTATAATAATACTCGTAGGTCTATTAGATGCCCAATAAAATAGTTTAAAGGTCAACCTTCAGTCGTTCTGGACAAGAAAGGACAAATAGCTGAAAGAAGCATTCACGTCAAATACTAGCTGGATTTTGTTTCAAATTATACATGCGACAGGTCCGACAAAATCTACAGTCAGCGAAACAAAAAGTAATCAAACAATAATCGTAAATTCGATTCAAGTTGTCAAAGAATAACTTTTGTGGTCATCTGCGACTGTTTCAATTTTAAAAAGCATTCGCATATTAAAAAGGTAAAGGTCTAATATCGACACCACTTGTACCAAATTCCCAAGAAACTCCATGAAATGTCATTGGAGCCGGCTTATCCTCCAAAAGGAGTCAGCCGCAGTAAAGTAAAGTAAGTAAGTAACATAGAGGTAAAAAATCTCTATGCAATCACGAATATTAACATTTTGCATCTGTCGCCGAAAAAACATAAGTTATGCAATTAAACAAACATTTATTGCACAAGTGGTGATAGCCAACAACTCCAGTCAGGTAAAAGGTATGCAAGACTAATAGAGGTGAGAGTTGTACGCCTTATTTTGCTTTCCTTATATGTGCATTGTAGAATCGTACAACTGTGGCTGAGACGACACCATTTACCATAGCCCGTCATCAAATTACACGCAAGGCAGAATCGGATGGAAGACTGTTCTAGGAAGGAAAGAATAGTGCGCCGCTGATTCTTATGGCGGAGTGTATACATTTGGACCACACTTCTCGTTCTCAGCCGAAACCATGCCTAAATTGGGCCAATTAATTCTTCCTTCTTGACGAAATATTCTATAGATAATAACAGTGACTATCTTTAATCCAACACAGAGAAGTACGACAATACGTTATTTGAAAGGAATGCTGTCACCATTTTTGTAATTGGGCACAGGACCGGCACTCTTTCACTCATCAGAGTCGCAATATTCCATCTAGATTGTGGTAAATAGCTCGTGTGGATCCTTCTGTAATCGTACCTGTAAAGATTTGGAGAAAATCGGCTCCGGTGGAGTTTCGGTCAATCACGAGACCGAAAGTCTCTGACCCTTCTTCAAAGGTATGTTTTTATGTCCATCGGGTAACACATTTGAAGAATCATGTCATCACTAATCACATATTTTGCAATATGTTGTGGGCTGAGTAGCTTTATTTTAATAGTTGACAAGCTGCACTTCAGAAACTGATGGCTCCCGTACTCTCTTAGTACAACGACCGCTGCTTATACGTCGGATTTAAGTTGTTAAATTGAAATAAATTGCTACACTTGGACGCTGTTTCTCACTCCTTAGCAATATCAGGACAATTCTGTTACTTATCTGCCGCGTTGCTGGAAGTAAACAACTTGCGAAGCTTATGAAACATAGTGCGATCTTCTCGTAGTTCGCAACAAACACCGCGTCGTTTTCAGAAGCTTTCGTGACGAAAATAAATTTCGCCAAAACAAGGTTATGTACAAGAGCAAGATTAGAGCCTGATGCTGGTATCACAGATATGTGCACCCATGGTCCGTTTTCGTACAGTTGAATTCCTCATACAGCCCAACCCTCCTGTGAAATCACTGGAAAATACTAAGGTGTCGGAGCGCCGCTCAAGTCTAGAGGCGCAACCTGTAGTTTTCAAGTAAATCATTCTTTCCATTAACAGAATGGCTGAGTTGCTGCATACATATTTAAGATTCCAAGAACCAGTTTGGTTACAAGGAACCTAACGTAGTCAAACAAAAGCTTATGGCTCTCCATTAAAAAGGTTGTTGTTGTGGTACTGAATAGAACATAGGCGTCATCATCCATGGCTGGGTCATTTACATAGCCAATACTGAGAGCAACTTTAGAACTTGAGACGCAATGTGAATACCGCTCTTGTGTAGTTCTTTGGATGTAAAAGTTTGACTAGCTCGTGATGCAAAAGACCTCAGGCTATGAGAGCCAGTCGATAAACTATATGTGAATCTAAGCGGCACACGAGGTAGTCGCCTAGCTTCTACTTATTCTTGGAATACTTGCAAACGAATAAGATCATTTAAAATTAACACAGTCGAGACAGACATGCCTATTAGGCACTAAGTGACTATTTGATGCAGGTTGTAAGTTAGCACTAGCATTATGTAATCTCAGATGAGTACGCGACGATATTGGCCACTCTCTAGATTTGAATGAAGAGACATCTCTCCGAGAGGTCTGAATTTAATCTAATAATTTAACTACGTTTTCAAGCATACCTAAATGTTTAGACTTTCAACTGAAGTTAGTTTTGAAGATAAAATTTTAACAAATACACGAATGATAGTTTGACAAACTTGAAAAAAACATCGCAGAAGCCATGTCACAGTTGAAGAAGAAAACGACGCAACAACTAGCATTTACAAGCGAAATTTAGATGAGTATTACAATTTAATTAATTTACTGGATTAATTTACATCTATTAAAAACACGTTACGGACAAATAAGTCTGGTGCTCTAGCCACCAAGCCACCATGCTACATGCAATTTTTACTTAGACACCAATATTATAAAAATCATCTATTGGTTGGCTTTTCCTTCAGGTGGAGCCTATAAGACATCTTTTGTAACGCAGTTCCAACTAAACACCCCAAACCTGTCATTATAGAAGACATCATGCATTTCGGAGAAGTGGTATTAAAATGAACACTTCTAATTACACGATAAGTGGTTGCGCTGGCGGTGATGTTTCAAACAAAGGTTGCGACTTTGATATAAATATCAATCCCATTATATATTACGTGTCAGTATAGACTAACCATTGTATAGTGTATAAGACAAAATTCATTCTGTTTCGCCTTTATTGGGAACTCTTCAAGTACTGTTCAAATGCAGGGTGGCTAAATGGCTAGCCATATACACCGTAGCTGATGTGGCTAAAACCGAGCTGTCTGCAGCAATTCTGGAAATTACTTGAAGAGATCCCAATAAAGATGAAACTGATCTACCGGATGAATTGTCTTATTACATTATAAAATGCTTAGCTTACACGAGAAAAGAATATTTAATAAAATTTGTTTTTATAACAATATTGCAGCATCGAGTTGAATTAATTTTTATCACCGCCCGCGCAACCGATGTTCGTTTAACTATAAGTTTACGCAAAAATATCATTTATCCAAAAATAATCTTCAACGAACTTACCTAGCCAGACGCTCCATACGATCCACTTCGGACATAATAATTTTTTTGTTAGACATACTAGTTCTTTTCGGCTTTGAGACCGGAAAGGAAACGATTCTGAAGCTAGCATCAATTGACATGTCTTTTAAGTCACTACGCATGCACAAGATGTCAAGTCTATGCCTTGATGACTGTATTGTGAATGGCAATCTCACAGCGGCCAGAACAGCGTTTATTTTGTTTCGCCCTCTGTATGGAAAATTTAGCAGGTTGCGGAAAATTGTTTAGGTTTTTGTCGGATTTCTCGCCTAAAATTTATACATAACTAGATTTACTAGAATATCAGTTTGATCGACCAAACACAACTTTTCTTCTCTTATCGACATACATTTCATTATAGAAAGTCATAATAAAGTGCTAGCGGACAAAACATTGCATACAACTGATTTTGACAATACAATTAAACAATAATTTATTGCGCGGGTGGTGGTAAAAATTCTTTAAATCAAGTTTGCGAGTTTGAAGTAAACACCAATCCCGTGTATTTAACCAGTCGTCGATTGGTATGTTGTTCGACGACTGGTTAAATACATTTGGATTGGTGTTTATTTCAAGCTCGCAAACTTGATATAAAGAACTTATTTTGACCTACAGACAAACATATATGAAGTTGTACATTTGGTGGTTCGTTCTTCCGCAAGAAAGTCCAGATAAGACAAATCTAGATGGCATAAATATAACATTTACCAATGTTTATTGCTGCACTCAGCTAGTGAAAATTTTTTATGGATCATTTCGAAAAATGCTAATCAAGATCAACAGCGCTGGGAGCTTCAAATGAGGGAATTCAATTTTGAAGGATGGAAATAGGTAGAACAGCCAGTTGTAAAACAATAAATGGATACTGAATGTCTTACTCTGAAATAATATGTGGCTTCCCTTCTATCAGTATTCACATACCTTTAGCAAAATATTATTTTGAAATCAATGAAATAAATCATGCCCAATTAAACGTTATAAATCGAAGTTATAATAACTTCCTCTCTTTCATATTAATGCAAGTTATACAACAATATTAAAAAAAATTAATAGTTCGTGATAATGAAATTCCGTTGCGGCTTTACGTTATCACAAAAAATAATGACAAAAAGACAACTTCAAACTGCATTTATAAAGCGTTATGAAAATCATGAAATCCGTTGCAAATTTAAGAATTATTTGTGAATAACGCCAAACCTAAAAATATATATATATAGCCGTAGCTGAAGTTTTGGCAGTAGAACTTATGTAGATCATAAATATGATGAATTAATTGTTTCCGAAAAGCATCCAGGAATTAAAGCATGGCCACAGTAGTCATTGCAATTGTTGTCAAGTATAAAATAAATAAATTTTAAAATATATTAACTTAAATTCAGAGTTATTGTCACTGACTTAAATTGAAACTAGTTAACCATTAATGATATAGGAAACTTAAGAACCTAGATAGAAGTCTCCAGCTAGGAGGGAAACACAAATAGATACTGAAGTTATACGAGCAAATCAACTAGGTATCTCCATTGAGCCACCCCCAATAAACAAAACAGCACAAGACTCTTTTGTAGTTTGAATGAAAAATTCTGCACTTGTCCTTATTCTTTCAACTTAATTTTGTATTTAACCAAATACCAGGCTGAGATTTTAGTGAATTAGAAAATGAGGTCGACTTATAAATTCGTAATTGTTACGAATGGCTAGAACCAGCCAGATGTCAGGACAGAAAGCTATATTTTTTCGGTATAACTGTGAAAGGTGTTGCCAACTTATGCCAGTATACCTTTTAAAGAAAACGCACCATCCTAAGTATTTACTCGAGGAAGTGAAGAAACGATAACTTCTTGGATGCCTAATACACAATTGATAATTGTCTATACTGAAAACGATTGAAATAAAACAATACGTTCATTTAAATTCCCCCCGTTGTATTATCAAACTATTTCAACTGTATTTAAAGACCAAATTCTTTTGTTCTCGACTGAGCAGCCACTCTCTACTCTTTCTAGCAAATTTCCAACGAACCATTCTGCTGATCGTCATGCAATGTTCTCAGAAATGTAAAACTTCAGAAGAAAACCACTAAACCAACCGCGACATTTTCTACAAAATCACCTCACATACGATCGTCACGTGCTATGTAATCACAATCCATAAAAATTAACTCAAAATAACATAAGACGTCATATATGTCATTATGAACTAATGCTAGAATAATCTTAGTTTACTCGTAACTCAAATTTAAAAAAAAATGTATTTGGCAATTTAAAGGATCAAGATAAAAATCGAAAGGATAATTAAGACTAACAATCCCTCTCCAACTCACATTATTCAAGGTCTACGTTCTGCCCCTCATTTCCTACGCCAGCGAATTCTACTGTCCTCTCACCCACGCCTCCTCGTACACCATTGAACAGGTATCCTCCAGATTTCTTAAGCGAGTCTTCCCGAACTGCCAAAACTACAGGGAACGCCTACTTCTAGCTAACCTTCTTCCGCTTTGGTTCACACGTCACCTTCGAGTCATTTCTTTTATCCATAAGATCTCAACTTCCTTACCACTCTCCAACTTTGCCCACCCAAGTCACCACTACGCCACACGTTCTAGTAACTCTTCTATCCAAGCCAACCATACCCCCACCATATTTAAAAAAGTCTATCTCTTCTCCAAAGCCACCAATGTTTTCAACGCTCTTCCCACAGATATAAAGCTCCTATCCCAGCACGAATTCAAAAAGGCAGCACATCAGTACTTCTTCAACAAACTTCTCTGCGACACCACCGATTGGAAACGAAACTGGTTCCTTCTCAATCCATAACATTCACCTCTCCCCAGGCTATTCTCTTTAATCTCTCTAATCTTCCACTTTACCTCCTTGGTCTTCATCCTTTCTTCTTGACTCACTGATTCCTCTTTTCAACCCATTCATAACCCCATCTTATCCATGTAGTGGATACCTTACTAAGTTTTCTTCATCCAATTCTTTTCTTTCTTGTTTCAGCGGAGGACCGATAACCCAACAGGACATCGACCTTCCCTGGCCTTCCTTCAATCACAACCTCGTTCTACGGATACCTGCGACACGTACAAGAAGCTGGTTTTCAATCCGGCTGATTCCATCCACGTCCATGCTATGCTCCATCAACTCAATCTACACGACAATGGACTCCATCGACCGATGTCTGCCCACGATCAGCCACCTTTATCATCTTTATTATATATATTTTCGAACTCACTTTTACCTAGAAGATATGACAATTCATGGACTTTCTCCAATTGATCTTGTCTAGTCAAATGGAATTTTGTTCCTACTTATTTTTTTTTCACCAGATTGAACTATCATTGACGCTTTTATATCTTTTACCTACCAAAAACTCCCCAGTCATCAAATACTTTGCTAGTCACAATTCCACTCACCTCCACATATCCTACCCTTGATTTGTTTTTCAATGGTCGGGCCAGTTGGCCTTTGATGCCAAATAAATGTATTATTATTATTATTGGTGTTTTTGACAATGACTGGCAATTGTATATTGTTAGTAATAACATTGTGGCTGGTACGGTATATGTAAGAATAAGTACATTTTGCTTCATTGTTTTGTTCATGACTTTCGATGAATTGAGACAATAAAGAAAACCAGCAGAATTATCAGATATATTTCTAACAAAAGGATGAACTGGAAATATTTTTAGTCAGAACACGGTTCAGGTAACTATGCTATACAGTATCGCAAAAATATAATTCTAACCATATTTGCTGTCGGCAAAGTTATAAAAGTGCCTAATTTAATTAAATAGTTTTATCTGTAAATATGATAAGCGAACTTCCCAAGGAAAACCCAGAATCAGTTAAACATCATTAACTTGGGATCATTTAAAAGCACATCTGAAGGCGTACCAATGAAGAACAAGAGCACCAAAGGAAAGTATGGGTAACAAAGGTGGGATAAATTCGATAACGAAAGAAAATTTGACTTTCGTAACGAAGACAGTCATCATATGCCTCTGAACCATAAGGCGAGGTGAATTTCGACGATTTACTCTCAGTAGTTCCGACCGTGATGATAACACGCTTCAGAAATCCAGATGCAATCTGATCTTGTGCACAAGATGGAACGAAAAAGTTACTTTCATACAATATGATCGCTAAGACAAGCTTTAAATAATGTTTCAGAATAAGCTTGTCCTGAGGAAGACTAATCAGGCCCATTTAGACAGTGAAGAGAAAAGTGGAGATTTCGAAGCTGGAAGTGACCAGACGACTGTATATCGCAACCATATATTTGGCATGCAGAGACGCTTGAACGAATTATATCACCGCCGATTCTATCTTAGTTGCAGGTAAGTTCATTTAATTACATGAGGCACTTCCGCAACGTTGACAAAATTAACTTTCTTAAACTCTGTATCAATATAATTATTATTATTAACGTACAACGGCCAAAAACCCTCGTGCTCGGAAATACTTAATCCTACTTTAATTTATTGCTGGGGGAGATTTTCTCAGTTGCCGAATAAAAATTTAGCATAACAACTACATTTGTTAAAATACATCAATAATATAATAAAAAAGGTAGACTAAATATCATACTGAATAGAAAATATTTCGCCATCAGTTGTTTGGGCAGAAAGTACGGCACTGTCACATAAAATTTGTAATGGATTTGATAATAAACGATTTTGAAAGAACGTAGGAGATTGCCTAACGATATATTCCTTTACTTTATTCAACTTTTCCCATTTTTCATGGTCCAACCGAGTCCCTTTTTCGTCAGAAGGTAGATTATTTTCAATATTGTATCGCAAAGGGGCATCCTTGTAACTAAAGTGGAAACGACTTTGCACAAAATTTGAATTTCTAATAATGATCTGCGAATACTTCCTCGAAAATTCAAAAGGGAAATTCGAAATGTATGCCCGACAATTATTTAATCTGAATACACTCATCTGGAACATTCTTATGCGGGTTAATTTATAAAGTAAACAACCTCGCATCCGGCCTGTAATATAATCACAGAAACTATACAAAATATTTCCAATATTAATTATTATGCTACAGAATAAAAAATAAACCGGTAGTTTAAATATATAAAAATTAAAAACAAAATAATAACAAATATTAAAACTGTTACAATTTAAGAAAATGCATAAATTTCTTCGAATTTCTCCTTTCGATTTCATTTAAAACTAAAATAAATCAGGTTCAATAATTCATACCAAGAAACAAATTATTGATAAAGTAAACTAATGTGCTGTAACGACACAAATCAATCGGTGACATATTGCGTAAATAAAATTCAAATCTATTTACGTTGCACCAATGAGAAAAAAGCAAATTGCCTTTTAACCACGTTAAACGACGTTTAACCAATAGTATGCAAGCACACATTGCATGCTATTTAAGCACAGTAATTTACCATGCAAGTCAGTTGTGACATTTGCATTCTACCTGCTTCACGTATTTGCTTGATCGGCTGTCAGCGCATATTGCACTTTACCGGTTGTCAATCCCTACTCGTCTTGATGCAAGATACCAGAGAGACGAGCCAATTGAGTGCAGGACCTGCATGACACCATACACAACGCGATCACAGCTCAACCACGGGAGCCAAAACTCAACCAGAGTCCACCCAAGGCTCTAGGACATCTTCACTTCGGAAGACTTCAAGCGAACGTATTACCTGGCCCTCTTAAGGGCCCCCATATCAGCAACTAATCTCTATTCAGAGCACCTTAACCGAGTTTGTAACGTCGTACGGCATTTACTTGAAGCCGGGGTGTTTACAAAATTG
>JAQBSW010007700.1:0-39082 GCA_029291075.1 Eudiplozoon nipponicum | reverse complement strand
ACAACAAGTATAAATGGGGCTGTTTAAACTAATATATCCACCTGACATATTGATTGTCAACTTATTATGATGAGCTTTCCATTGAAAAAGATATCCGTATCTGGATATCGAAAATTATGGAACAAAAATCAGGAAGACATTGGATGCAAACAAATTTAAGAAGTTTGACAGGAATGTGTTATGGATACAATTTGATAATATGTATGACAAAATGTATAAAAAAAGAGTCATACAAACAATTACCAAAATTAGTACCCACACAGAGTGGGCTTGGTAAGAATTTTAGATTCAGCTACAAGTTATACTGGTTGACCAACGGCAAGTTCGTCTTCCAGTTATCAATATTGTCGGGCGTTCAAGCAGAAATTGCTGGAGCTACAATTGATCGTGCGCACAATTTAAACAATTGTTCCATTTTGCACGATTAAATTTAGTGAGGTTACAACTCATAATACCTCTCCACTTTGGCATTTATACAACATTTTCATTAAGTCTCAATTCAAAGAAAATTTTCACAATCTTCTGCAATACGAATACCTATCAGCGGCACAATTGAAATTTACTATAATCAAGGTTGCGATTTTGATATAAAAACTTGACCCATTAAGCGCATACATTTGTCAGTATAAACTAAGAATTGTATAGTGTTGAAAAGGCAATTCACCCAGTAGACCGGTTTCGTCCTTATCGGGAACTTTCATCTACTGTAGTGTCTGATTATTTATGACATATTTGGTATGGTTAGTTGAAAATTTGGGTCTAAATGGATGCCTAATTAGCTCCTTCTAAAAGACGAGAACTTAACAAAGGGATTACATTAGTTAGTATATGACTGAAAATTATTAGTGGCCGAATTATTGCAGCCAGGTTGGCTCAATTAAGTTTAGAGCACTAGATTCCGAAGCAGACGTGCCCAGGTTTGAGCCCATATTGCGGCAAATTCTGGCCAGTACGTGATGAGTTTCCAAAAAGGACGAAACCGGTCTACTGGATGAATTGCCTTTTCCACACTATGCAATACTTAGTTTATACCGACACATTGGACAATAGCCACCTTTAAGACAAATAATGAACAAAGTGTCTTATCTAGGGCAGACATTATTTCAACAGAAATTCCTCGCAGAAGCGCCCGTATAAGAATGAAGCAGTCAGCCCAATGATAAAAGCAGACTTAGAGCCGAAGTGAACATAAATAAATCAATATTTGTAAATTTGTTTTATTAAATCGATGCTCGTTATGCGAGAAAAATTCTATATATAATTGAGTAAAAATAAAGCATGTGTGTTACATTTAAAATGGCTTCTGATGGGTTGGAAACGTTGATTAAGGGACTGACTTCTCAAATGAATAATTTAACTGCAGAATTAGGCATAATTAATTCGTGTCTGGACGAAACGCTGATAATAAACACAGACGACATACGGGTACGTGGACCATCCAGTATAGGTTAACACAACACACATGTATGTACTTAATGGATCAGGGGTTTATATCAAACTGGAACCTTGATTATAGTAAATATTATCATTGCCCGCGAAACCAATGTTCGGTTTATTACAATTGAAATTTTTTGCATTTAAAGAACGTGCTTATCTATTTACATACCTGTGTTTCAATACATTATTCTGGATTTGCGGTTGCCTGTATTTCAACCTTTTTGTAGCAATATATTAGCGTTCCTCTGCTAGCAAGAGTTAGCATTTATAATATTTTCAGTGGATAGCTTTCAAATGATTTAATCTTTATTTTGATGCTACCATTAAATATGTATTAACCGCAAAAAATTAACCAAAATATTCTCGGAGGCACAGATGATTCTCAAACACCTGTCGTGTCGTTAATCAGCAGTTTGATTTATGAGGGGTAGGTCGCATGAAGATTTGTGCATGCCATTTGAATCGTAAAATGGAAGTTAGACATTCCTGCGGCTGGTGAATGAATTTCTTCAGAACTGTCTATTTTATCGTGTGTTCATAGAAATCCTCATATGTTGTCAATCTCGGGAAGAACACGTCGAATTCTTAGACATCATGTTATCAAAGCTGGAACACTATGTACTGGTTGTCAAATCCGAGAAGAGGATTATCGGTTGCTCAACTGTAAAAGGTTTTGGACATTCCATTTCCAAGAAGGGAATTAAGACTTTAAAGAATAAGGTCCAGGTGATCGAAGATGTGCCGGAGCCTCGAACTATACGCGAGTTGTGTAGCTTTTTTGGGAGGATAAGATATAACTGTCGTTTTGGTATCACAATATGGTTTACCGATAATGGTAGTCAGTTTATGTCTGAACTGTTTATCAGATCATTGAATTGTGTGGGAATAGAAGTAAGACACACATGTGCATATAATCCCAAAGCTAACGGGATAGTTGAGAGGCTGCACAGGTAGCTGAATCCTGCATTACGCTGCACTGGAGGATTCAGTTGGATAAATGATTTGCCCATAGTTTTGCTTTCCATGAGAAACAGATAGAAAAAACAGTGAGGAACATCCATGGCAGAACTTGTTTATGGAGAATCATTGAGATTGCCTGGAGATCTTCCAATAAACGCTCCAAGTTGTCGTTGTTGGGCCTCTAGTTTAGTAGATTGGTTTCTAGGAGCATTGAGCGCAAAAAATGAGCAAGTAAGCTCCAACCAAGACCAGATGTCCAAAGTCTAAATGTCATATCTCTTCAGATTTAATGCTGGCATCCTATGCATACATAGCTAACGAGAACTGCTAAAATTGGCTGAACCCGTTCTATAGACGACCATTCAAATGTCTGACGGAATGCATTTATACAATTGAAAGGCACAGAAGAGTGTGCAGCACTAGATTGCTGCATTTCAAAATTTACCTGGACGGAGGGGGAGACTGAAGAACGATACCGATCACAATATCAAGAAGCTGATGATAGATCTGACTCAAAGATGTGTGAAAAAGAAGTGAAGATTAAATCCAAAACAACTGAAGAAAAAGATCAACAAAATGTGAAGTGATTCCTATCGAAGTACCAGCACTACATGCTGAAACTTTGCCTAGAAGAGTCGTCAAGTAACCGAAGAATGATGACTTCGTGATGTATGATTAAACATCTGAAACATGAGGGTGTATGTGGAAGTCAACTAACTTAATGGAGTTTAATTAACTCCACATATAAAAATAAATCAATTTTCTTTATTTATGACATTTGATGTTACCGCTGGTTTCAAAGACACAGTTTTTCGTAAAAGGTATTGCAATTTATTTTGAATTTTTGTTTCTGCATATTGTTGAAGATGTTGATTTATCTTTGATGTCTTTATTGTTCGGTCATCTTGAGATATTTAGATGTGTGTTATGCGTACTGCATGTTCCTGGCTTAACCTTATTTCTTTCATGAAAGACATTTAGCAAAGCAGTATTTTAACAATAAATTATTGAAGTTAGCTACAAATTATTATTATTATTATTGAGATTATGGGAAGGATCTCAAATTTGCTTCAAGTTTTTACTCCCGGAAATATTTTGTGGCAATCACTGTGATAGTGACCATACACATTTTTTGTTATAAATATTTTGTAATAAATCTTATTTTAATATGATAGATGGCAGCAATAAGTGCGAGGATACAGAGCAAGTAACCGAAAGGGAAAATGATGAGGAATTTATTTGCTCGTAATAAGATGATCATTTCGCATATATGAGCTATCCGAGATTGGCATCTCAGGGACTCAGCTATGGTAATGACAAAAGGGCCTCTACAGCAAATAGTTATTAACAAAATGTTAAAAAATATAAAATAAATTAAAAGCACTGGACTTATATACTATTATATAGTCGCGTTTTATTTACGGTGTGTGTATTCCAATATAATGGCCCTAAATAAAGCTATTTGCTGGTGTGTCCAGAGATAGAGGTCCTTTGTGTCACTACCAAAGTGAACCCCTGTGATGCCAGATCAGTGTATCCAATTCTATTAGAATGTTAATCAAATTTAGAACAACTAAATTCCACATTCCTTTCAGCGCTTTTACTTATATTAACTTCCCTATATCCTTCTATCAGCTACTCTGCATCCGCACACTTAATGCTTTTGTAGACACCATTTTGTTATTCCAATATTTCCAGAAAGATAAACAAATTTAGTACAACGAAATTATTCATTCCTTTCAGCACCCTCCCTTAAGCTAATTTCCCTAAGTATTTCAGTGAATTTCTCTGCATCCTCACATGGAATGTTTTTATCCATTATATCAAAACGAAGCATTACAAACTATATTCTACAACAAAGTGCGACTGCACACCATTTTAATGATTGCCACAGTATACTTTTACGAAAGTAAGGACTTTAAAATCAAAGAACCCAACTAATTTATATTTGACAAATTTGAGATCCTGACCAAGATATCAATAAGAATAATAATTTGTAGTCAATTCTATAATTTATTATCAAGGGTCAGCAGAGAACGATTTAAATAGTGGAAAAGAGATACAACGGTTGACGAATAAAGCAAAGGCGTACGTTTCATTATTAAAATCTCAAAATGAATGAATATTGAAGGCACCAAACACAAGCCATAATTGTGGACAATTTAAACAAAGAAAACTCCAATAAATTTGTACTACACAAAAAATAACTTTTGTTCAAATGTCCAAAAGTATACTTTGATTAATTTTTACATAGAGTGTTAATCAACCTCCACATACACCCTCATGTTTAAGATATATGATCAAACATAAAAGAATTCAACATTATTCGGTTTCTTGATGATTCTTCTAGAACAAGTTTCTACATGCCGTCATGGTACTACGTTAGTTTTGATTCTCATATAATGTCAATCTCTTTCATCCGTTATCTTGGATTAACGCTCCATTTATTTCACACTGTTCCCCCTTTTCCAACATATTTGTGCAAGATTTCGTCACAGTTTCTTGAAACGTTGATTGGTATTGTTTATTAGTTTCATTTTCCATCCAAGTAAACTGTAGAATAAAGTAATCCACTGCTACACAATCTTCCGTTCAATTTACAACTATAAATGCATTCTTGTCGGTCATGCGATTGACTTTGACTGGTGCTATATAAAACGTAGTCAGATGGTTTTTTTGGTCTCGTTGATTGTGTATACATTTGACATCTGCTTTAAGTATGCAGTTACATAACACTTTGACCTTGAACCTTTAGTCTTTGTTGTAGCTAAGCAATTTATTTTGTCCCTCAGTGCTTCTACAAACCAATCTTCTGAGCTAGAGGTCAAATTGAAACAACTTCGAGCGTCTATATAAAGATCTCAGGGTAACCACATGGCTCTACATAAAAAAGCTCTGCTATGGATGTTTCTAACTGTGCATTGCAAATGATATCATCGACAAATCATATATCAAACAAGATTGTTCTGTGCATAATAATAAAGACTTCAGTTCCCGGTGCAGCCTATCAACCATCCAATTAGCTCAGTTATTGTATGCACTTGTTTGTTTTACTTCGATTTCTATGTCATTCAGTGACCTAAAAATAGTTCAGAGGCAAACTGCCTACAACAATCACTAGTTTCCATTAATGGTGCACCATATCATGATACCCAATTATGCAAGAACATAAGTAAATCTTCCTGTTCTGTTATATCTTTTAGGATAGCAACATCAAACTGACGGCTGAATAAATCAACCATTGTAGCAAGATACCTCTGACCAGAGATTTCGAGCATTTCTATAACATCGTTGTTTAAGTACATAAAACGACCCTGTGGTATGTAAATTGTTTGCTCATCTGTTCTAGTATGTTGAAAAACTTTGTATGTTTGGCATCAGGCACATGTCCTTAACCAAGCCCTTATGTCTTTTAACATATTTGGCAGTACATATCTATCAGGGATCAACCTGATGCCACCTTAATTGAAGGGTAACCAAATTCATGCAGCTGTTTAAATAATTTGTACCTGTGTTAGAATGGTACATACGATCTAGGTTGGCAACTAGAGGCTTTACACTGAAACCAACAATCTTCACTCATATTGCAAGTGTAAGCTGACATCTTAGTCAACAAAATTACTAAAGGATCAACAATCTGCGCTTCCACGGATTGCTGTGTAAAATTATTAGAAAATGCAATAGAGTCGGCAGGTGCCTCCAACTGTATGCTAAGTGTAGTCGGCTGCGTGTTTCCGTCACCAAATTCACTTATTCTGAAATGTGGAAGTCTAATTCTGCTTGTCATGTTATTTGTGAATTCATTCGCCAAGAATAATTTAGCCTATTGCATTTGTCATGGACACTTATCAACGTTTTATGATCAGTCAATATCTTGAACAGATTTCCGTCCACGTAGTGCTCGAAATAAAGCACTGCAACATAAACCGCAAATAATTACGTGCAAAGCGTGTCATATCGCTTTTCTTGATCTTGTAGTTTCCAGCTACATAATTATATAGTCATGAAGTTACCATTATTCCACTGATGTAGCATTGCCCTATTGCTAAACTGGCAGCAGCTATGACCAGCTTAAATGGTTTAGTCCAATTCATAATTTATAATTCGCTTATTTCACTCAACAGGTATTTTGCCCTCTGAAATTTCTCCTAGTCCTCATGGCAAAAATCGAACTACATTCACGAACCAAATGTCGAGTTAACAATCCCAAATTTCCAGCTAAATCTGATAGGACTGACGGTATCTCCGATTATTTACGCAGTTAGCGTAGTTGGGGATTCCGGCACATCTTTGATCGCTGGACTTTATCCTCCAAATGTTTAATACCCTCCTTGGAAATAGGATGTCAAAAACATGTTCCGGTTGAGCCACCGATATTCCTCTTCTCGAATTTACCAACCAGTTCATAATTTTACAGCTTTGATAACATAGTGCCTAAGAACTCCCGGTGTTCTTTTTGGTACTGACTACATTTGATGATGTCTACGTATACACGAGCAAATGGACGGTCCTGAAGACCTTTCTTCGTCAGACGCTGAAATTTCTTAAGTGCATTAATCAAAACAAATAGTATGCTTAATAAATCATGCCATCCTCCGGCAGGAAATTGCACTGTGGTGAGTGGTACAGACTCTACCTCTACAGGTACTTGATAGTACGCTTTATGCAAATCTAACTTAGTGTAAACCTTATACCACTTCATATTCTTGATCAAAGTACTCTGGTTCGGTAGATGATACAAATCATCTTTCGTTTTGGAGTTCAACATTTGAAAGCTACCTCAAATCTTGTATTTTCGCAGTTCAAGTTAGCAAACTACTACTAATAAATACGCAAATTTAGAATTTGAGCGCCTACAAATTTTTCCTCCCTTAATTTCTGAAATTCTTCAAAAGCCATCTGTTGCTAATACTGCGCTAACGGTACAGTTTTGGGTAACAAAGTAAAGGTAACACCAAATCGAATTGTTTTTCCTCTTTTCAGCCCACTTTGCTTAGTATTGTACAAGAAAAACTCACAAAGTCATCGGGGACAGGTAGTCGAAATGACATAACCACTGAAGTCCCAGTCTCATTATAGGTCCTTGTCCCCGTGCATTGTCCAATAGTCCGGGTTTTGGGATTTAACGTCAAGTTGAAATTGATAAAAAACACGTTCTAAGGATACTGTCTGTTACATCAGCTAACAGAAAATTTCACATAAACTATGATTTCTGGCCTAAATGATACGAACATTCTTTGATGTCACTAAATGTTAGTGGCCCTTAATTAATATTAGTCTGTGGGGCTATCTATTTCCACCACATCAGGTTGAACAATGCTCAACTTGGCACCCGTGTCCATTTCGAATTTAAAACCAATTAGTTCATTCATTATGACGTACGTTTTGCTGTTATAGCCAGCAACCTCTTTGAGATCTCCTTTAAAACAAAATCTAACTCTCTTACTGACTGAAAAGTGCGCATATTTTCCATCAAATCATTCAAATTTAACTGAATTTATTTCTGGATGTCACGAATATGCTCACATTGGAGTCTTTCATTCGAAACCAAAGCAACGACTTCTAATGGTAGTCCAGAATTTCATCTTTTGTAAATCTTTCCACACATTGGACCCTGGCGTGGACGCTTACGATTAGTCACCGACCTTTTTCCGATGGGTGATGTGAGAAGGCAAAGTCATAATTTTATTGAACAAAATGTTGCAAAGCAAAATTAAATTCACTTTTAATCCAAATAGTCCGTGCTCTAGAAGGCAACAAAATATTATATTTTTATAATCAAGGTTGCGCAGGACGGCTCAGTGGTTAGAGCACCAGATTCCGAAGCAGATGTTTCCAGGTTCGAGTCCTGTACGCTGCGAATTCTGGCCAGTATGGGATGAGTTCCGAATAAGAACAAAACCGGTCTACTGGATGAATTGCCTTTTCTACACTATACAATTCTTAGATTATACTGACATATGTCAGTAATTAATGGGTCAGGTGTTTTTATCAAGACCGCAACCTTGATTATAATAATTGTTATCACCACCTCGCAACCAATGTTCGTTTAAAATATTATATTGTCAACACAACTAACTGTCTCGTGTTGAAATTAGTCACTATAAACACATTAAATAAATCCAGAATGTCTCGGCGGAATTGACATTTTTTGTGAGAATGAGAAATTATTCAAAATATATAAACCCAGAATGTCTTGACTGAATCGTTAATAATTTTATGTTAATGATTGAAAAAGAAAAGAAGATATAAATCCAGAATGCCTTAGCAGAGTTGTTGATACACAAAAATTGCATGTTACCGGCGTTTTGCGCGCGGGTCTGTTTTATTATTAAACAAAACCCTATTAATTACAATTAAATTTGCAGTTCAAGAAATCTCAATTAAAACTGCTTGAAACTAACAGAGATTGTTACTAAAATCACAGTTAAGAGAAATATTGTGTAAAAACAGAATTAGCATATGTGACCTTAAGGAAAACTATATTTGTCGAAATTGAGCTTCGTTTGGTTGTAACGCGGAGCCGCGCGTTACAATATTTTAAAAGAAATAAAGTTTATATTTCTCTTGAATTTTCTTTTTTTAAATTGTCGAAAAATATGGTTTTACTTTGATAACATTTTTTTCATTCTTCTTTAGTTTTTATTGCTTTGTTTGGATATATACGCCTATGATTTTATTTTTGTGAATCTTTGAATGCTGAATATTGCCAATAAATTATTTAATTGATCACAGATAATAATTATAATTGATATCACATGGACAATCTCCAATTCGTTACAGATAAATTAATATTTTTCTCTGATTTTAAGGTCTTCGCTTTCAAAAGGTTTATTGTGGCAATCGGTGATTTAGTGAGCTTTCGCACTTTGTTCTAATAAAGACTAGGATAAAAATTCTAAATGAATACGGTAAATATACGGAGAAACTAAAGCTCTTTTTACTGGTGGATAAAACTGAATATTAGTTTTTCTGTGAATTGGAGGAACTATTTAACAATTTGAAATGTAATCAACAGAATCAAAGCCATATTAGAGATCTAACTGATCTTATTATTGACTGTAATGTGTTGGTAAAATTAATGTTAAAATTAAAATTAAAAAAAAAATTTAATAACATAAGTGTTGAGAATAAAATATAACATAATTATTGAGACTTATATGTTTATTAGAGACGTAATAGATATGATGTGATGTCATTTTTCTATTGTAAATTTTCTAATATTATTTTCTATTTGATGAAACACGTGTGATTTGAATCCATATGTAGATACTCTATTCTATTTTATTCTATTGTAATAAATTTTTTTCACATAAAAATAATCTTTCCAATTGATCCAAAAATGTCGAATTCTCCAAAAATAATGTGACATTAGATTTGTATGATTTAAGTAGATATTAGATAACACTAAGACTGAGAATAAAAAGTAAAAAGACAAGAGCTTTAAAAATAGGTAGCAGAACAGAATTTAATTATTTTTAAATCGTTTGCGAGCTTGAAGTAAACACCAATCCCATGATTTAACAGTCTACGAACAACATAACGTACCGCCATGCAAAAGGACCGCATGATCATCATCAGAGTACGACGGCAATCTGACTATCGAGGATCAAACCGCATTGAATATATATATGGAAATCAAATTGATCCTCGATAGTCAGTTTGCCGTTGTACTCTGATGATGATCATGGAAGGTCGAAACGTGTCAGTGTGTTGCAGCTGGCGGTAATTTTGTTATGTTGTTCGACGACTGGTTAAATACAATGGGATTGGTGTTTACTTCAAGCTCGCAAACTTGATTTAAAGAATTTAATTATGTTTATTTTCATGATGCTGTGATTGATGATGCTTTTGAGATCAAACTTGAGCAAGAAATTAAGGGTTTAGACATAGCTTTTCAATGTACAGCTTCTGCTGAGAGACATATCGAAAGGATAGTAAGCAGTGCCAAGAACAGATGGGCACTAATAAAAATAAATATCTTATTGAACGATATAAAATTACAAATGTATGTAATTTGGAGTTAAATGATACTGAAATATGCTGCCGCTACATGGAATCCATTAAAAAATTGATTGTCAAATAAGCTAGAAGCTGTGCAATATATTAGCCATGCCTCCTACACTATATACGCCAGTAGATTACAGTTTGTATCGCTGCAAATGTTATGGTTTCGGAGGATGTGCTGTAACACGCAGCTTCGCGTTACAACCCAACGATGTTCGATTTTGACAAATATGGTGCTCTTTAAGGTCAAATAATCTAACTCGGTTCTTGCACAATATTTCTCTTAACTGTGATTTTAGAAACAATCTCTGTTATTTTCAAGCAGTTTTAATTGAGATATCTTGAACTGCAATTTTATTTGTAATTAATAGGGTTGTTTATTAAATATACACACCCGCGCGCAATACGCAAGTAACATGTGGTGGATTATAGTGTCACAGCGGATTTCTTCCGCTCAGTTGGATTATTCGCAGTGTATGCAAGGGTTTAACTGTTCGCATTTAACTATACCTATCCGAATTTCAGAGTACAATGGATTATTATAATTAAATAAGTTAAAACCATAGCAAGCAGTGGATTAATTATTTTTGAATTTTTTTCATTGAAGTTTTTACACGATTTTAATCCATTTATCATCAATGACAACTTTTATCAGTGACTATGTTCATATCATCATTTATTTTTAATCGGTTACACATATTCATTTCAATTCAGACATTTGTGAAAGAATAATTGCTTGTGTGTAAGACATTCAACTTTGTAAACAGCGTTCATTTTGCTGCCTTCTAGAACACGGACAATATTGTTTAACTGTGACTTGTGCATGAGACATTCAACTTTGTGAACAATATTCAGTCCTTTTGCCGTCTAGAGTACGGACATTATAGTTTAACTGTGACTGTTGCATAAGACATTCAATTCTGTTAACAAACTAGTTTTATTGCCGTCTAGAGCACGGTTGATTTGGACTAATTATGAACTTATATACGACGTTATTTACAATACATTTGTGATCATTCGTATTAGTCACTTCACCAATCGGGAAAAAAGCTGGGGATTGATCATGTGCACGGATCTCCACAGCCGCTACCAATCAAATGTAGGGAGTAAATAACCCCGCGAAACTCCAACAGTGCTATTGCATAAAAGTTTTTCACTTGAACCAGTGAACTGGTGCCCATATGAATCCAATAAGAAAGGTTCATGAAGCTGGAACTAGATCTGCACATTTGGCGATTTCTCCTCCTTTGGTGGGAATTGTTGCGTAGAAGTTATTATCTTTTCCAAAATTTACAAAATTTACAATCAATTGCCAAATGGGCTTAAGGAAATGCCTCCATCTAAGATGTCTTTTAAATTTTTATGTACTGGGCTAGATAAAATCTACAATCCTACTGATCTTTTTAATTTTGATTATGATAATACTTTCTCGTGGTTGAGTAAAAAAAGGGGTAATTTTAATCAGCAACATACCTTTTTGAAATTTTTATTTCCTCATTCTTTAATAATAAATTGAAATGTTATGCATTATATCATGGTATTATTCAACACTACATAAAGTCAATTGCTAGTCATGGTTCTCATTTATGCATAATGTTACACTCTACTTATACCTTAATTTTTCCTATTATCAGGTCTGGGGATATCGATAATGAATCTATAACTATTTATTTAATCCATTATTGCACAAATGCGATTAACTAAAAAGTGCATTATTTCCTTTTTTCTTATAAACTGTATCAAATTGATATAACATATGCATTGATATTACGGCTGAATTTTCTGATGTTTATGTATCGTATATCATGGCTAGAAAGATTAAATTATCTAAATGAGACTGTGGAAGTAAATTAATTTATTTGACATCAATTAAATCCTCATATAATAATAAAAAGTTTTTTTTGACATTTGATTTTATCGCTGGTTTCATAAAACAATATTGTGTTTTTAAAAAGTATTGTAATTGTTTTTTTAAGTTTATTCTGTACATATTGTCAAAGTTTTTGATTTGTCTTGGTGAATGTTTATAAAAGAATTGGAGTAGAGATTTTGAGTTGCGTGGCGCACTTTGCTGCATGGATCTGATGTAACTCTCTTTGTCAAAAAAGTATTGAGTTACAAAGTTTCAGAGAATGTAATACACAATATTGGGAAGGATCTCAAATTTGCTTCAGGTAATTGACGTGGATATTTGTTTTCAATGTCACTATCGAATCGTGCTGTTATCTGTGTAAATCAGGGTATTTGGATGAGCACACTTATTGTTATAATATATATATATAAATATATATATATATTGATCGTTTCTATTTTCACCATTTTTTAAAATGTAAGAACAAAACAACGTACTCCATGGAATAACATTTATTAATAAATCTTATTTCTACCAGTATCTACAGCCATTGTTCTGGATTCATTAGTATATTCGTTCATCCAATCCCACTGTACATTTGTCGTAACCAATCTCCTCTTCGTTATGTTAGCCTTTGTTTTTCACAATTTAGACCACTACTTTTGCGCAATTTATACCACTTCTTTTAGAATAGAATAGAATAGAATATCTTTATTTGGATTCAAACTACACATGTTCCATCAAATAATAAAATTAGAAAATGTACAATATAAAAAGATATCACATCACATATATATGAGCAATTAGTTGTACTGTACAATTTATCAGCATCAGAAAGTTCAGCTGTAAATAGCGATAGATTCTTCATCAAAATTAGAAAAATTTAAGGTATAATTCGAGTATAACAGCTTGTAATAAAAAGGTAACCATGACTAATAATTGATTGTATGCATTGTTGATTAACAAGATGATATAATGCATAACCATTTCAGTTTTAATAATACACAATTTGAAGATAGATTCTCGAGACATTATGTTGCTGAAACACAATTAATCCTGTCTTTTATTTAACCATGAGAAAGTATTATCATAATCAAAATTTAAAATATCAGCAGGATTGAACACTTTTTCTAGTTCGGTAGATAAAAATTTAAAAGACATTTTAGTTGGAGGCGTTTCTCTAAGCCCCTTTGGCAATTGATTGTAAATTTTGTAAATTTTTGAAAAAGAGAGTAGCTTGCTCGCAACATTCCCACCATTGGTGGGTTGACTTGAATAGAATAGAATAGAAAATCTTATTTGGATTCAAACCTTACATGTTCCATCAAATAATAAAAATAGAAAATGTACAATATAAAAACATATCACATCACATAAATATGTGCAATTAGTTATACTGTACAATTTATCAGCATCAGAAAGTTCGGTTATAAAGAGTGATAGATTCATCATCAAAAATAGAAAAATTTAATGTATTATTCAAGTGTAACATTATGCAAAAAAGGGAACCATGACTAATAATTGATTGTATGTATTGTTGATTAACATGATATGTAATGCATAACGTTTCAGTTTTAATAGTACAAAACTTGAAGATAGAATCTCGAGAAGTTATGCTGCTGAAAAACAATTAATCCTGTCTTTTATTTAACCACGAGAAAGTATTATCATAATCAAAATTAAAAATATCAGCAGGATTGAACACTTTTTCTAGTTCGGTAGATAAAAATTTAAGAGACATTTTAGATGGAGGCGTTTCTCTAAGCCCTTTAGCAATTGATTGTAAATTTTGAAAATTTTTGAAAAAGAGAATAGCTTGCTCGCAACATTCCCCACCAATGGTGGAGATATTGCAAAATGACCAGATCTAGTTCCAACTTCATGACTCTTTCTTATTGGATTCATATAGGCACCAGTCCACTGGTTCAAATGGAAAACTTTTATGCAATAGCACATCCTCCGAAACCATAAAGGATGCAGTGATACAAACTGTAATCTAGTGGCATATATAGTGCAGGAGATAGGACTTATTTGTTTCACAACTTTTCTTTGTACAGCTTCTATCTTATTAGACAAACCCTTTGTTAAAGGATTCCAAGTAGCAGCAGCATATTCTAATATCGGTCTAATCCAAATTATAAACATTTTATATTTTATTTCACTCGATAAAATATTTCTATTTATTAGTGCCCATCTGTTCTTGGCACTGCCTACTATCCTTTCAATATGTCTTGCGTAACGTCATTTGGTGTGTCATGGCTTTCATTGTAATTGCGTCCGTAGTTGATGTATGTGTCGTATTTTGCGAAGCGTTAGCTATTTTTAAAGGCATGTCAGATATGTCTTTGTTCCAGTCCAATTTAATTTCTTTTTGAATTATTTTCTGCACGTTTAAGCAGAGCTTCAGCTTATTAATTGCAATAGCTTCAAAAACCAGAAGCATTTTCTCTGCTTTTTCCTTGTAGAAAACTGAAAAATTGTTACTACTAACATCATGACCTGTGAGTAGTACATGCTCGCAAATTGCTGATATTTGTGCATGAGCTGCACCCCTCTTTAATAGTTTTTGAGGGAGATGCTGATTTATTCTAGTTTCGAGCCTCTTTTTTGATCTGCCGATGTACTGAGCGTTGCAGGTACATTGAAATTTGTATACAGATAAAGGTGTTGACGTCACAGAGAGGCTATCTTTTTCATTCGTGCGCATCAGTTTTGTTGTGTTGAACACCACTCTCACTTGTATTGATGGAAACTGTGCTTTAGTCGCTCGAATTACTTTTCGTTTGAAGATTTCCGCTGGAAGATCACCTCCAAAGGGAACACTAAGCGTTACTCTCTGGGGAGTTTTGTTTTCCTCCAAATTGGCCTCGATTTTGTTGCGTTGCCTCAAGTTGTATTCGATGAACCAGTCCGGATAGCCATTATTTCTCAACGCTTCGCGAAGCAAATTTAGCTCTACTTCAATGTTGTCCGGTGAACAAATCCTGCGTATTCGTGTGCCAAAATTTATTATTAGGTTCCTTTTGTACGCCCTTGGCACACTACTCATATAATGGATATATTGTCCAGTCCAGCTTGATTTCTTGTGAACTGACCTTGAGAGAGTACCTTCTTCATCTCTCGTTATTCCTACATCTAGGAAGGATAAATATCCGTCTTTTTCTACTTCTATTGTAAACTTGATTGCCTGGTCTACCTTGTTTATGTGATGTAGCAGTGAATTTGTATCTTCATCCTTTTCAACGGCCATGAAAGTATCGTCAACGTAGCGCACGTAAAAATGAGCTCCATTGATAAACGATTTTAAACCAGTTGTTTCTAAATGGTGCATGTATATGTCTGCCAATACTGGTCCAAGAGGACTACCCATATCTATACCGTCAATTGGTTAGGAGAAGACTCCTTGGAATACGAATTGTACGTTGGATGTACATAATAGAAGTAGTTCTCTCATGTCGTCCACTTCTATCAGTGTTTCCGCTCCTGATGATCGTATATATTCACATAGGATATTTATAGTTTTATTTACTGGAATGCTAGTAAAGAGTGACTTTATATATATATATATATATTGCAAGAAATATTATTCTAATATTATGGCTAGTTTAGAAAATATTATTGATACAGAGCAATTGGATTTTGAGAAATGTAGTTTAAATAATAATTCCGTGGGATTCAGTTGTCATAAATTAGATGGATTGTCCGAGCCAGGCATCTCAGAGGCTCTATTATGGTAGTGACCAAAGGGTCTCTACAAGAATAATTGGACATATGTATGTGATGTGATATCTTTTTTATATTGTACATTTCCAATATAACTTTCTATTTGATAAAACATGTGTGGTTTGAATTAAGATAAAAATATTCTATTCTATTTCTATTCTATTTTAGAATGAAATATCTTCATTTTGATTCAATCGTTTCTGATAACGTCATTAATTGTAAGGAAGCAGAACAGTTGAGCGAAGGAAAGTTAGTCCAAGAGAAGAGGCTGAAAGGAATGGGAAATTTAGTTTTCCTAGTATGGTTATCATTCTAGTAACTTTGAACAAACGAATCTGGCATCACAATGATTTAATAATAATAATAATAATAATAATAATAATAATAATAATAATAATTATTATGTGTTATGTATTATATATTAATATTATATTAATTGTTGTTGTATGTTGTTATTATACCTTTATTTGGCAACAAAAGCCAACAGACGCAACCATTGAAATAAAAAATCAAAGGTAGGATATGAAATTGTGACTAGCAAAGTATTAACCATAGGGTAGGGAGTAGTTGAGAGGGAGAAGTGCTTTCATCAACTTCGTGATAGTTCGATATTGGTGAAAAAGCGATTACATTTGACTAGGTAGGATCGGCTGGAGTACGAACCGTGAGGTGCCCGAGCATCAATGCGGGATAAGCTGGTGCCGGACAGAGGAATTTTAATGAGAGTTCGAAGGTAAAGGTGGACCAGCTGCAGAATTCGACAGACGGAATTCTTTGTCGCTGAAATTGACTCTCTGTAAGGTAATATTGACTAAGATGAAGTCGACTGGATTGAAGCTTGTGGAGAGTCAGGCTGTCAATGTCCCGTGCAGGGTTCACTGGCTTTAGTTGAGGGGAACACGACCAATAGAAGGCGAGGGGAATCAGCGTCCGATGTATACTATCGGATCGTCCAGTAGACTTTTCGAGTTTCCGGTCGTTCGCTGAAACAAAAAAGAAAGGATTTAGAAGAACAAAACGAGGTAAACTATTCTATATTTGGATGCGGTAGAATAAAAATTAGAATAGAAAGGATATTAGGGAATCTAGAATAAGAAATTTAGATTCAGACGGGAAAAGTGGAAATTGGAGGCCAGCTGGAAGAGACTTCGCACTCCGAAACAAGTGGATAGCCTATTGATTAAAAGTAGTCTTATGGGTTAAGAAGGAACCAATTGCACTTCCAACGAGACATCTCTCATAGAAATTCGTTAAAGAAGTACTTGTGGACCGCCTTCTTAAATTCATTCTGGGGTAGGAGCTTTATTTCCGTGGGAATAGCGTTCAAGACACCAGTGACTTTGTAAAATAGATAGATTTTGCTGAATATATTGGGAGTATGGTTATATTGGATTGAAGAGTTTCTAGAACGTGTGACGTAGTGGTGACTTGGGTGAGCAAAGTTGGACATTGATAGACAAGTTGTGATCTTATGAATAAAAAAATTGACTCGAAGGTGACAGGTAAACCAAAGTGGTAGAAGGTTTGCCAGGAGTAGGCGTTCCCGATAATTTTGGCTGTGAGGGAAGACTCGCATTAGAAATCCAGAGGAGATCTGTTCGATGGCGTACGAGGAAGCTATAGTGAAAGGACAGTAGAATACGCAAGCGTATGAAATGAAGGGTAGGAAATAGACCTTGAATAGCGTGAGATTGAGAGTGGGGTTGTCAGTCTTGAAGCAGACCAGACGGGCCCATTTGACGAGTTTGGAATTAGTGTGTATAAGGTGTGGGGAAAAGTTTAGAGATTTTTAAATATAGATACCAAGGTGCTTGGCCGAATCTATTATTTCAAATTCAAGGGGATAAATTGCACCCGGGAGAGAACAGAATATGTCGGAGGAGAGTTTCATCAAACGAGTCTTAGCGAGATTTAGTTTGAGACCGATATTGCTAAGCTGCGAATGAAGCGAGGTTAAATGCTTTGATATAAAGGGTAAAGGGTGTTGGATGCTTTGGGGTTACTGAATACTCTGACCCTGTTATCCGCATATTTAAACAGCTTGAAACGTTTGTAGTTAACCTGCATCTGTGCGAGTGTAAGGTTGTAAGGACCAAGTACGGAGCCCGGGGAACGCCAGACCGGATAAGGGCTGGCCTCGTGTGTCTATTTCCGAGTTTTACAGCCGCGCATCGGTTTCGGAGATAGTAACTGTTAAGATTGAGAACGTTGTCGTAGATACCACTTCTCAATAAGGCGGATTCAATGGCCAAAAATGACAATGAACCAAAAGCCTTGGATATATGTAGAAAGTGGAGAATGCAAACATGACCTTTGGAGATAGAGGAGTAGCAAGGATTAAGGACACTAACTAAGTTGGTGGAAGAGGAGCGGCCATTCAGGAAGCCATATTGATCGTCGATGAGATAGAAGGGTAGATTAAATTGTATGAGACCCTGTCGAAGATTTTAGTGGAAGAAGGGATGTTCCAGCAAAGAAATGCAATCATGCTGACCGAAACACCATATTGATCAAATTGGTGTTTATATTTAATGTCTTTAATTGCTTGGGCGACGGAAGCCGGTGAGACGTTTAACCAGCGTAGGTTCTTGATGTCTCCGTTGTCTTGTAGGAGTATTTTTGCGGGGTAGCTATCTAGTTCGTGATTCTGTACTCTTCCTACATATCCATGGTGGCTATTATTGCTACACATACTCATAATCAGTCACTGATCTTTTTCGGATGGTTGATATGAGAAAGCAAAATTTGATAGTCACACGTATATTGTACACAATGTTGCAAAAAAAATAGAATTCACAGTTAGTCCAAATTGACCACATTCTGGTCGGCAATAAAAAACAAATTTTAACACAAATGAAGTCTTAAACACCAGTCACAGTTAAACTAAATTGTCCGTCTTCTAGATGGTAAAAGTATAAATGAGCTCTGTTTGTAAAGAAACATACTTTACACACAAGCAGTTATTCTTTCTCAAATGTCTGAATTTAAATGAATATAGGCAACCGATTGAAAATACATGATGATATGAACATAGACACTGTTAAGAGTTGTCACTGAAATTGTGTGTGTGCAATCCGTGTAAAGACTTCAATGACAAAACTCACAAATATTTAGTTCACTGCTTGCTATGTTTTTAACTCATGTCATTATTATAATCCATTATTCTCTGAAATTCGGAATGGCACAGTTAACTGTGAACAGTAAATCCCTCATGTAAATTGCAAATAATCCAACTGAGCTAAATAAATCCACTGTGACACAATAGTCCACCGCGTGTTTCATCCGTATCGCGCGCAGTTCTGTATATTTCATAAAAACCCTATTAATTACAAATAAAATTGCAGTTCAAGAAATCTCAATTAAAACTGCTTGAAACTAACAGAGTTTGTTTCTAAAATCACAGTTAAGAGAAATATTGTGTAAGAACAGAGTAAGAAAATTTGATCTTAAAGAGCACTGTATTTGTCAAAATTGAACATCGTTGGGTTGTAACGCGGAGCCGCGTGTTACAGTCTAACATCTCAGCAGGCGGAGTGGGAGTGGTAAAGGCGTCGAAGAGGTAAGTCAAATAATCGTTGGCGAAGCAGGAGTCGTCTGACTGAGAGAAGTTAATATACGAGGTTTTGGGCTTTTGCAGCAATTGGTGTTTGATGATAGCAAAATTTGCCCGGGGGTTAGGAGCTGAGCGAATGCGTCTTTCGATGTGAAGCGCTTGTTAGTTGATAACTTGTTTAATGTGCCATCGACACGTCGCAGTGCGAGGGCGCGAGCAAGTGACGATGTGCGTAGTCGAGAGTTGCGTGCGAGGTTGTCGCGTGTCTTAAACAGTGTGTTTAACTTATTCGTCGCGTGTATGTGTTGAATAGAAGTGGCGGAGTTAAAGTGGAAGGATAGGATGTTATGGACTTCGGAAAAGCATGAGGAGTGATTGTTTGGGAGAAATAGGTCCCTCCAGATAAGAACGTCACAGAGTTGGCTGAACTCTTCCCAGTTGGTGAATTGCCTGAATGATTGGGTGTCTTCTCTAGGGGTAAAGGATACGAGAGGAATGAGGAAGGATACCTGACAGTGATCAAGATTAGGGAAGATCTCCCGAGAATGAAAATCAGTCACCTCTTTGTTGGAGAGGACACAGTCCATTTGCTTGTTCCCTCGGGTACAATATAAAAAGATATCACATCACATAAATATGTGCAATTAGTTGTACTGTACAATTTATCAGCATCAGAAAGTTCATCTGTAAAGAGTGATAGATTCTTCATCAAAAATAGGAAAATTTAAGGTATAATTCGAGTGTAACATTTTGTAAGAAAAAAAGGGAACCATGACTAATGATTGATTGTATGCATTGTTGATTAACAAGATGATATAATGCATAACATTTCAGTTTTAATAATACAAAATTTGAAGATAGAATCTCGAGAAATTATGTTGCTGAAAAACAATTAATCCTGTCTTTTATTTAACCATGAGAAAGTATTATCATAATCAAAATTAAAAATATCAGCAGGATTGAACACTTTTTCTAGTTCGGTAGATAAAAATTTAAAAGACATTTTAGATG
The DNA here is from genome assembly GCA_029291075.1 of Eudiplozoon nipponicum. Classification (NCBI taxonomy): domain Eukaryota; kingdom Metazoa; phylum Platyhelminthes; class Monogenea; order Mazocraeidea; family Diplozoidae; genus Eudiplozoon; species Eudiplozoon nipponicum. The sequence continues at coordinate 18,539 of JAQBSW010007700.1, read as the reverse complement.
GAGGCGTTTCTCTAAGCCCCTTTGGCAATTGATTGTAAATTTTGTAAATTTTTGAAAAAGAGAATAGCTTGCTCGCAACATTCCCCACCAATGGTGGAGATATTGCAAAATGACCAGATCTAGTTCCAATTTCATGACTCTTTCTTATTGGATTCATATAGGCACCAGTCCACTGGTTCAAATGGAAAGCTTTTATGCAATAGCACATTCTCCGAAACCATAAAGGATGCAGTGATACAAACTGTAATCTAGTGGCGTATATAGTGCAGGAGATAGGACTAATTTGTTTCACAACTTTTCTTTGTACAGCTTCTATCTTATTAGACAAACTCTTTGTTAAATGGTTCCAATTAGCGGCAGCATATTCTAGTATCGGTCGAATCCATATTATAAACATTTTAAATTTTATTCCATTCGATAATATATTTCTATTTATTAGTGCCCATCTGTTCTTGGCACTGCCTACTATCCATCCAATATGTCTCTCAGCAGAAGCCGTACAATGAATAGTTATGCCTAAATCCTTAATTTCTTGCACAAGTTTAATCTCAAAAACATCATTAATCTCAGCATCATGAAAATAAACAAAATTAAATTCTGTTCTGTCACCTATTTTTAAAGCTCTCGTGTTTTTACTGTTTATTCTCAGCCCTAGTGTTAACAAGTATGTACTTAAATCATACAAATCTAGTGTCACATTATTTTTGGAGAATTCAACATTTTTTGGATCAATTAGAAAGATTATTTTTAAATCATCAGCAAATTTGCAAACTCGACCGTTAGGGATCTTAGTTTCCAAATGTGCAAATACAATTTTAAATAAAATTGGCCCCAAACTTGATCCCTGTGGAACTCCACTTGTTACCCTTTTCGATTTAGATATCAAATCGTTTACTTGAATACTCATTCTTCGATTATATAAATAGTATCTAAGTAATCTAAAAATATTCGGATCAATATTCAATAAATTAATCGCATTCAAAATAGCATCAAAAGATATAGAGTCAAAAGCTTTTGAGATATCTATAAATACAATTAATGCATCTTACTTTTTCTCATCTAATGTAATTACATGTTTCCATATGGAAAGCATATTAGTAGTTGTCGACCTGTCTTTCGTAAAGCCGTGTTGGCATATATCAAAATCAGCCGGCAACATACGTTCTAAATGATCTAGTATCAATCGTTCTATTATCTTAAAAAACGAAGGGATAATAGAGATTAATCTATAATCACTGGCACACGTTGGCTTACTTACTTTTGGCAAAGGTTTAGCTACTATCGTTAGTATATCGATTGGTAATTTCCCATTCTTCAAAATTCTATTTATAAAATTGCAGAGCGCATTCATAAAATTTAAAGGTAATTGAAGTAGGTTATCAATCGATATACCAAGGTGATCTTTTTGTTTTTTTGATTTTATTTTTAACATTAATTCTATCAATGCATCACTGTCAATAACAAGTCCTAGATCCTGGTTTCTCGAAGGATCAGGTAGATCAATGAAATTGCCTTCGTTCTGTGGATTACATAACAAGTTGCCAAATACTTCATCCAATTCACAGAGAAATTCATAATCAGTTTTACCCACAGGTAATATAAGCTTTAATTTTTCCTTATATTTACCGTAGTCTGTGAGGAGTTTGTATCCTAGTCTAGGATTACTCTTCAGTTTAGCCAAAATAATTCTCTCTGATCTTTGACGGATTATCAGCAGTGATGAATTAATTTCTTTATCGATCAAATCTAACCTCATTTATTTATTACTATTGATAAGATTACATTTTATTATATTATCTCGTTTGATTCTTAGCTTACATTACTTCCTATTGATTTGCTTTGGTATAAAATCCGTAAATGTAGATCCCCTAAATATATCAGATAATAACAATGAAATAGAAGAAACAAATTCGTCATTGTTCATGATAAAAAAACATTCATAATCAATTGATAAGCTTAATTCTCTAAAAAGATTCCAGTTGATTCTGGAACATTGCACGTGTGCACTTTCAAAATTAGGTTTCTGTGTTTTGCTACTCAAAAGGTTCCATTGTAAAATAATTTGTTTATGATCCAATTCTTTGAAGTAATTTACAACATCATAACTGTGCGAGTTCAACGCTTCAACTTCTAAATATACATGATCTAAGCATTCCGAACCTCTAGTTGGTTCCTTTATAATCTGCTTGAGATCATGATCAGAAAAAAGATTGATTATTTCACAGTCATGCAACTTATTAAAATCTCCTACCACAACAATATAACCATGGCAGTCCAAAATAGATTGAAAAGAATTGGTAAGCATTTGATCATCATATAAATTAGCATACGGCGGTCTGTTAAACGCGGTTAAGATCAGGTTATTAATTTATAGAGTTAAAAATTCAATGACAGTATTATATTCGCTACTATGTAACACTGTCGCATTTAATATCGATTTGCTATAAATAAGTACTCCTCCACCTCTTTTATCCAGGGATCTGTCTTTCCTAAATAAATTCATAGTTTTCAATGTACTCGTTCAGCCAGGTTTCAGATAAAATTATAAAGTCAAAATTGTTACTTATTATAAAATCGCACAGCAAAAAAGTTTTATTCTTAACACTTCTACAATTAGCATAAAATAAAGTATATGTACAACACAATTCATCTTTACAGTTTTCGATAGTTACTGATTTAACTTTTTTGGTTTCCTTATAATTCGTTTGTTGGGTACCGTAGCTATATTTCGTAGCTGTCCGCTGTCGACAACATTCATTAATGATTCTCCGTTTTTTTATGATTTTAGAATTAATTGACACACCCTTTATTGTAACTTGTTCCGCATTACTTGATTCCTAATATAAATTCTTCTTCACCATTTTTGACGCTGACAAATTTCTTCGGAGAAAGGTCTTGTCTCTGGATATGAATATGTTGTGGATGTTACGACATTCTTCTTTCTTCTTATTAATATCTTCCACTTGCTTGTTAGTCGGCCTCTTTGCTAATTTTATCACAACCGGCCTTGGTCGTTCCGATATCTTGCCTACCCTGTAACATTACGTTATGTCGGCCTCTGTCGTATGTCTGATTAAATCATTTAACTTTTCAACATCATTTGGGTCAGCATTTTCATTTATATTCAATAAAATTAACTCTCCTGTTTTCCAATCCTTGCAGAAACTTCATTGGATAAAATATTTAATATTTCTTCACCTGAAGAACTGCTTTTTGTAGATATATTGTCTTCTCTGGTTATTTCAGCTAACTCGATCCATGGCTTAACATCGACTCTTATTTATCCATCTTATCATTAAACGCAACGGTCAATTCCTCAATTTTGGCGCTAATGTTTTCATTTATCATTTCTGCTAAATCTAATTTTGCTGAATATTTGCTAACGTCAGACTCCAGCTTAAACATTTTATTTTTAAGTGCTGTTCTCCTCCATTAGCTCCTTCATGGAGTTTTGAAGGACCGTAATAATGTTTTCAAATTCAGTATTCAAAAAAGTCGGAGCCATTTTAAACCGCGCGCGTCACCCAGAAATTCACCCAGAAATCAAAGGTTAATGAAATTGCGACTAGCAAAGTAGTTATTACCAAGGGGAAGAGTTGTGTATAAAATTCTGGAAAATGAATGAATAAATTCTTTTTAAATAAAATTCGTTTCAATCAGCCAAGGTGGTTCAAATTTATCAGTTAATGTCACTTTAATCTTGGCGGAGGAATTATCTTCCTCCACAGTTGAATGGTCGAGACAAATGGGCTACTATAAAGGTTGGTGCTTCCTTATTGGTCTGGACTAAGTCAGCAATATTGCGTATTATATTTATGTTCAGTTTAAAAAATCGTTTGGCCCGTTTCTTTTCTCCTTATTTAATTTTCTAAAGACACAAATTAATTGCCGGCATATTGCGTAAATTAAATTCAATTTATTTACGTTGCAACAATGAGATAAAAGCGAAACTTGCCGATTATGCAATAGTGTGGTAAGTAGACATATATATAACTATGGCATGGTATTTAAGCATGGCAATTTACCATGCAAGTAAGTTGTCGCATTTGCATTCTGATTTGCGTTACGCGTGTGCGTTCTGTCGGCTGTCAATACCTACGCTGGCGATTTGATTTGTTTCACCAATAATTGGCAACATCCGTGACTCATCTTGTTGCGGTACAACCAGCGAGACGAGCCAATTAATGTAGAACTTCAACGAAGTTTTCCACATCGTGATTAAAACGCGACAACAGAAGGAACCACAGCCAGAGTCAACCCAAGGCTCTAGGACATCTTGTAAACGCCCCGGCTTCAAGTAAATGCCGTACGACGTTACAAACTCGGTTAAGGTGCTCTGAATAGAGATTAGTTACTGATATGGGGGCCCTTAAGAGGGCCTTGGCGGCGTTCGCGTAAGTTATATATATGTAAGTTGATGTTCTGTTCCTTTGGTGGACTCTGGTTGTGGTTCCTGCTGTTGTTATCACGTGTGTGGGTTGAAGTTCTGCATTAATTGGCTCGTCTTGCTGGCTGAAGTGCAACACGGTGAGTCACGAATGTTGCCAATTGTTGGTGAAACAAATCAATATCCAGCGTAGGTATTGACAGCCGACAGCACGCACATGTGTAACACGAGGCAGAAAGCAGATATGACCAACTGACTTGCATGGTAAATTACCGTGCTTAAATAGCATGCAATATGTGTACTTGCATACTATTGGTTAAACGTGGTTAAACGGCAATTTTGCTTTTTTCTCATTGGTGCAACGTAAATAAATTTGAATTTAATTTACGCAATATGTCGGCGATTGATTTGTGTCGTTACAACACTTTCCTCTCTGAAAAAAAAGAAAAAAATATTCCTCTCTGCGAGGCTAGATAAGAAATGCATGACAGAGTTCGAACCAAGTTAAGCAAAAATATGATGAACCATAAGTGCTGGGCTTAAATATGCTTGTTGGTTGCTTCAACAATGATATGATGCCAGGTAACCACTAGGAATTGCTACACAAATTGTTAGCTCTAGTGGTCGGTCATAGCACGTGAGGCAAAATAGAGCAGTGTAAGTTTTTGGAGCCGCAGCGTGAAGATTTCGAGGTAAATCGCCTCTGAATTTGCCAGGTTTAAGTTAAAACCTAAGCAGGTTGGATCGTTGTCAATGTGTTTGTATACGACCAAAGGAGCTAGAGTGCTCGACGTTGTGGTCATGGCATTTGTAGTGGTCTTTGTGAAATGGATAAAGTTGAGATATGCATTGAAAGTGGCCTGTACCATGATATGAAGCTGATCACTACTTAGTGTTGCTACACGAAAACGTTAGCAACTAAGTAGCTGGTCATACCAAAATGGGCAGTGTAATGTCATGTGTGAGAAGTACATTATAATGTGAAATATATATACATTAAAATCAAAGGTAATTGCATAAAAAAATGTATACGAACATTGCCTCAGAGGTGGCATAATACCAAAGAACTGTTCAAAAATGCTACACAATTGTTAGCTAAGAACAGGTGGTTATGCCACGTGAGACAAATACTAAAAATTAACGTAAAGTTTAAAAAAAATTTTATAGTTAAATGTTAATGTTTAAAAAAAATTAATTACGCGTTATACAAAGCAGGTTGAGATTGTGGGCAGACGGAGCCTGAGACGTGTGTAGAAGGTTGAACGCTCTCAGGATCAGGTGGTTCGATAAACGGTTTTAACCTGTCTATGCTTACTGATGTCGGTGTAGCGCCTTGCATAATGATGAAGTATTTTGGCTGTTTTAGTAAAATCGGGTAAGGACCGCGATACTTGGGTTGTAGTGGTGCAACAGCAGTATTGTTGCGAACGAGTACTCTCTTGCAGCTGTGGAGCTGTGGGTGAACGAAGACTGGACGAGGCGTGTGTCTCGGCTGCTGTTCGGACATGTTACCGAAATGAAGTCGAAGGCGGGTAGCTTCGTTTTGTGGGTCATCTTGTGCCGGTAGTAGACGTGGGAGCTGACTAGGCAGGCGTAGATCCATGCCATACAAGAGTTGTGACGCAGACGTTTTAATGGATTCTCGAGTACGAGAACGCATGGCCAGCAGAACTAAAGGTAGTGCATCGACCCAGTTGCCATTAATGGACGAGGATGCTAAAGCTGCTTTGAGTTCCCTATGCATTCTCTCTACCATGCCATTAGCTTGGGGATGGTAGGCAGTCGTCTGGCGTAAGATGCATCCCATGTACCGCAAGGTGGTTTTGAAACGATCAGATGAGAAACAAGTGCCTCTGTCCGTGATGACCTCATTGGGAACACCGTAATTGGATATCCATGCAGAGATAAAACCGTTAGTTACTTCGTCTGCAGAAATGGTGCCAAGAGGTAATGCCGCAGGCCACCGTGTAAATCTATCGATCATAGTTAGAAGGTAGCTGAAACCTTGAACCTTTGTCAGATGAACTATGTCGATGTGGACGATGGCTAGGCGAGAAGTAGACCGAAAATGTTGCAACTTAGAACGAGTGTGTCGTGTGATCTTGTTTTTCTGACAAATTGCACACTCTGAGACCCATCGTTTAACATTCTGCCTAAGTCTGTGACCCCAGAAACGATCTGTAAGAAGTCGGACAGTCGCTTGGCTTCCTGGGTGAGAAATTGAGTGAATTGAATCGAAAACTTTTCTCTGAAGGCTGGTCGGCAGAACTGGCTTGTTGGGCTGCGTACCCGTGAAGTAAACAATTGGTAAGCCTTCCCACAGACGGCATATGAACTTGGTTGGGTGACGGGCTATTGATCTTTGAATGTGAATGTCACCGCGTTGTTCAGTTCGCAGGAGAGTTGGCGTTAGTGCAGGTTCACTGAGTGCCACGGAGTTGACAGTGAATGGTGACGGCGAAGGTGGTTGTAGAGAGACGTCTGGCCTGGACAGGGCATCTGCAATGAAGTTCTGTTTGCCCTTGACGTGAAAGACGTCAAATTGCCATTCGCTTAGACGAGAAAGCTGTCTTTCCACTCTGGCAGGGTACTTGGCGATAGATGAAGTTGCGTTTCGAAGTGCGCTAACTAGTGGTGCATGATCTGTGAAAACAACAAATCTGCTACTGCCAATGATGCTGATAAAATGGCGCACTGCGTCGTGGATGGCGAGAAGTTCTCGGCCGAAAGTGTCGTACCTCGTTTCTACTGGTTGGAGAGTACGCGAGTAGAAACTGATAGGCTTCCGAACTCCGTCGATCTCTTGTTCCAAAGTGGCTCCAATAGCGAATTCAGAAGCATCTGTCGTGAGTAGAAATGGCTTTTCGAAATCTGGATGCGTTAGCATTGTGGCATTTGCTAACGAGTTGATGGCAAGTCGAAGTAATTCCTCGTCTTCGGATGACCAAGCAATGATGGAATTCTTGCTAAGTCCTTTTCGGTTCCGCAGGTGCCTGCACAAAGGATAAAGTTGTTTTGAAAGGCCTGGAAGGAACTTGCGATAATAGTTTAGTACTCCCAGGATTTTCTGCAAATCGCTCAAAGTCCTTGGTGACTTGATATTCTTGATTGAATTCGTCTTTGACGGCAACGGTTGAATACCTTGGGCCGTGATACGATGCCCTAAGAAGTCGACGGATGAAGTTGCAATCTGCGTCTTGTCACAGTTGATCTTGAGTCCGTGGTTGGATAAGCGTGAGAGGACATTTCGTAGATGTTTCGCATGAGATTCTAGATCTGGACTGAATACCATAATGTCATCGAGATATGACATACAATAAGCAGAGTCGTCGCGAAGTATGTTGTCTATGAATCTTTGAAATGTCTGAGTAGCACACTTAAGTCCAAAAGGCATGTAAAGATATTCAAAAAGGCCAAATGGAGTGATGACTGCAGTTTTCTCGATATCCTCTGGTGCTACCGGTATGTGATGGTACGCTTGTCTGAGGTCAATCACTGAGAAGAAATTGCTGCCGTTGAGTTTTTCAAGTAAAGTGTTGATATTTGGAATAGGATATGCATCAGATTTTGTCACTGAATTTAGCTTACGGTAGTCTCCACAGGCTCTGTACGATCCGTTTGATTTTGAGACTAAGTGCAGTGGTGACGCCCATGAACTTTTCGATGGTCTGATGATTCCCTCTTCCAAAAGCCTTGAGAATTCTTCTTGGGCAGCTTTCAGCTTAGCAGGAGCCAGTGGTCGCTTCTTGAGTGCAATAGGTTGTCCTTCTGTGACGATATGATGCATCGTGTTGGAGACTCGTAGCTCTGACTTGTTAAGATCGAAAAGCGATTTGTATTTTCGAAGAGCTGCTGATATCTCTGCTGAATGATGCACTGGGGTTGGCTGAATGACCTGTAACTCCAAACGCTCGGAGGCAAGTGTCCAAAAGCTTTGTTCAAGTCCGGTGGAGGGGTCGATGATCTTTTGATTGGCAAGATCAACAATGAGCCGAAATTTTAGAAGGAAATCAAGGCCTATTATATTATGTGAGACCTTGGCAATGATGAAGTTGTGGGAAAATTCACGTCGTAGACCTATGTTGAGTGTGCGGTATTGGCAGCCATAAGTTGGTATGGGCTCGCCTGTAGCTGTTGCGAGAAGAACGCCTAGCGACATCTCGGCCATTGAATCACCTTTGAGAACTGAGACTGCCGCACCTGTGTCTACGATGTACTCTTCGCCAGTTTTGAAATCAAGAAGGTGCAGAAGTTCGTTTGGCTGTTTGGCCGGGTCATGCAAACAAGTAGGCTGGTGATTGCGACCGGCATTGTCTGTTTGGTTCTCTATGTGAAAAATTCGGCGTGGACGAAAAGAGTCGACAGGGATGTCGGATTGTAGTTGGCTTCTTCCCTGTAGCGCCGTTGATGCCGTTGATGTGCAGAAAGTACGGTCTTCTACTTCCTGCGCCAGACGTTTCCCGATGCTGATGCACCCTTGTGCCTGCGGTCTGTTGTCCTCTCCGTCAGCTGTGGAAATTGGCACTCATTCGGAAATTCTTCGGAACGACAAAGACAAACTTGGCAAGCATAAAAAACTTCTGGTGGTTATAACACCAGTTCTTTGGAGCATATTTATTAAAGGATTGCGGAGATCTCGATCGCCGCCTACCATTATAATTTGACTTGGAAACGAATTTTGGTCGAGCATTCACTTGATTTATCTCGGATTTGGTAATGGCCAATCCTTCTAGAACTTTGGCCATGTTCGCCACTGTTCTCTCTAAGGAGGAGATTCTATCATCTTGCGGGGGTGAAGAAAAGGATGATGGATTCACTTTGGGTTCCAAAACCCTATATTCTAACTCACATCTCTCAGATAAGTCATCTATAGAGAGAGTGTTGGGGAGCTGTCTGGCAAAGAGTTTTAATGTTTGGGGAAGATTGTTAATAAAAACAACCTTAGCCTCATGGTCAGAAATGTTGGTTTTATACCAACGTTTCCGTAATTCCCTCAGTATTTCTATGGGGCCAAGATTTGGCATATCTAACTGCGCATATTTGTTTATTATCTGCTCAGTTTCCGTGGGTCCAAGCAAGGATTCTACCTCGTTTTGTAGGCCCAAAATGGGATTAGGTAGCTTCCTAATGGCCTCAAGCTTAGGATAAATCCGTCGCTGCAATTCAGAAGGTAGTTTAGCAAAAACCTTCGACAGTTTTTGATGACTGTCATAATCAGGAAACGGGGAGAAAGCGGAGTCTACGCGCATAAAGAATAGCTCACTATCTCCATCCCAAACAGGAACATCAATATCTAAAATTGGACCTGACATTTTAACAATCTTACGGGATCTTAAAAGCATAAATTTATAAGCAATATGAAAATATATAAATATACTTTAACGAAACGCTTACCCACAAACAGCTTCCACTGTTGCTTGATATTGTCCAGTACAGAAAAACGAACAGAGGCCCCGTTGGCCTTTGATACAATGTATTATTATTTCAACACAGAACAGCGTCACTCCTTCCAAAAATTGAAATTGTCCTGTAGGGATGACGAACAGAGGCCCTGTTGGCCTTTAGTGCCAATGAATTATTATTTTCAACAGCAAGAATAACACACTGCTTCCAAAATTTGAAATTTTCCTTTAGGGAAGACGAACAGAGGCCTCGTTAGCCTTTGAATGCTCACACCACAAATTCACGAATATATACCCAACAAAATTTTAGAAAAGCCAGGATCAGGGTGTAAAGAAAACGCGAATGTTAGTCGATTTATCCCAAATAGATTTGCACAATCACAGTAAAGAAAACACAAATGTCAATCTATTATTATATCCTCCAATACACACCACGAATATATATATATATATATACCCAAAAAATTCAACAGATGACCACGATTTATCCCAAATAAATGAAAAAGGAAGTCAATTTTATTTATACCAAAAAAATCAGAACAATAATCACTATCCTGGCGCGGTCGCCAATTTTGTAAACGCCCCGGCTTCAAGTAAATGCCGTACGACGTTACAAACTCGGTTAAGGTGCTCTGAATAGAGATTAGTTGCTGATATGGGGGCCCTTAAGAGGGCCAGGTAATACGTTCGCTTGAAGTCTTCCGAAGTGAAGATGTCCTAGAGCCTTGGGTGGACTCTGGTTGATTTGTTGCTCCCGTGGTTGAGCTGTGATCGCGTTGTGTATGGTGTCATGCAGGTCCTGCACTCAATTGGCTCGTCTCTCTGGTATCTCGCATCAAGACGAGTAGGGATTGACAACCGGTAAAGTGCAATATGCGCTGACAGCCGATCACGCACACGCGTGAAGCAGGTAGAATGCAAATGCCACAACTGACTTGCATGGTAAATTACCGTGCTTAAATAGCATGCAATGTGTGCTTGCATACTATTGGTTAAACGTCGTTTAACGTGGTTAAACGGCAATTTGCTTTTTTCTCATTGGTGCAACGTAAATAGATTTGAATTTTATTTACGCAATATGTCACCGATTGATTTGTGTCGTTACAAATTTTGACAAATTAAACCGCCGTGGCTGACTGAAACGAATACTTTAAAAATGAAAACTATTCGTAATAATTCTTATAAAATTCATAGTTTAAAAACTATGTCAGTCGTAACGGCATCATACCAATTAGCCGAAATATTGCCTACAATAAAATTCAAATTTCATTTAAGCGATACCAATTAAAACAAGCGCAATCTTCTGTTAACCAATGGCGTGTGATTTTCATTTGTGATGGAAGAATAATTTAATTCTGATTTTGTGAAAGCAGATTTATTTCACTTATTCAGCGTATATTTGGAAGCAGAAATTTCGTAACATTTGACAAATGTGGAAGCAGATATATGGGTGTGCGTTCTTGTTATTACGTTTCATATTTCTAGAGGCACTTATGTGTTTGAAATCCTTACATGCAATTGTATTTCGATTACTATCTAATAAGTACTAAATTTGTGCTGTTTAAGATCCTGCAAGATAAATAGGATGTCAGAGTCCAATGTTAGATGCTTTGTTGAGGCCCCTAACCTATTGGTGTTTGTAAGCCCCATAGATGCCAGTTCGCTAGATGTCCTAATATTCACAGTAGAGTCTGTTTTGCCTACATTGTTATCTGTGTCAATAAGATTTAAATCCATTAGGTCCTGCCCTAAATGAAATACATCTTCTAATTTAATATCGGCATTCATGATCAAGAATTATGATACTTAAATTGACACTTACTTGAGGCGTTTGGAAGGTGAGAGTTGGAAAGCTATATCTTCAGCAATAATCTGCTTTGATGTGTACGTGACCCACAATAATAAATAAATTACCTGTTCCAAGGCTCCTCCTCAGTGTTATATTATATCAGAACACAAGGCAAGTGTTGAAAGATGTTTATTGAATAATGTTGTAATCGTTTATTATGGAGAGAAATGTTAAAAATGCAGCAAACGAAAATCTACAACCAGCTCGGAAGCACGATACTCAAAAACTGAAAATAGCGCACAATTTTAAAAATCAAGTCTTTAAACAAAGAATGTTCTGGAAAATAAAAAGAAAAAATTCTTTTTAAATAAAGTTGTTACAATCAGCTATGGTGGTTTAAATTTATCATTCAAGGTCATTTTATAAAAGGCGGAGGATTCAACATCCTCTACACACACCACCTTCTCAAAAAAAGAGAGGAACGACTAATAGTAGATGTAATCATCGTTCTTCGGCTGACGTAGTATTCTTCCAGATCGTTTTGTGCATACTGGCGCCCCTGACGTCGTCATCTCGCCCGATATAACATTCGCTGGTTCTTCAATATCATCTGGCGTTGACAAATAATTTTCATGCTGTGATTCAGTAGAATAAGATTTTGATATGTTAGACAACGGTTTTTCCAATTGCTGCATTTCATTATGTGTCTGCAAGATGGGATTGCACACCTCAGATTCGCCCATGGAACGGTCATTCAACGCATCTTTTAATTCGGTCACACCGTCAATCCAGATAAACTGGGGAATACAGCGATCCAACGTAACACAATCCTCAATGCCATTTATTTCTATGATGACATTCTTATCAGTCATCCTCTTGACCTTGTATGGTCCTTTGTAAAATGGTGTTAGGCAGTTCTTCCTATTCTCATTAGTAATATAAACATGCGATGCCGATTTTAAATCAGAGGACACATAGCATTTAGTTTTAGGTTTTCTAGTTTTGGTTGGGGCCAAACGACACATCTTGTCTCTAAGTGCTCCTACAAACCAATCTACATAACTAGAAGCCCAATCAAGACTACTTGGAGTTTCAATTAGAAGATCTCCAGGCAACCTTAATGGTTCTCCATAAACTAATTCTGCAATGGAAGTTCCTAATTGTGCCCTATATCTGTTGCGCATGGCGAGTAGTACTATAGGAAGATCGTGTATCCAGCTTGTTCCACTAGTACACCTTAATGCAGCTTTCAGTTCACGATGTAGCCTTTCTACCATCCCATTTGCTCGTGGGTTATACGCGCTAGTATGAATTATAGTGATTCCCATGACGTTGAGAGATCTTACGAAAAGCTCTGACATAAATTGACTACCACGATCACTAGTGACCTTTTCCGGAACACCATAACGCGATATCCAATTATGTAGAAACGCGAACAAAACTTCTTGTGCTGTCATGTCTTTTAAAATCGCCACTTCAAATTGACGACTAAATCTATCTACCATAGTCAGCAAGTATTTGTTTCCGTTTACTTCAGGCATCTCAACAATGTCTATGTGTACGTGTCTGAACCGTCCATTTGGTATTCCAATGTTCTTTATATCGGTCCTGGTATGTCTCCACACCTTACACGTTTGACACTTGGTACAGGCTCTTACCCATACCCGTATATCTTTAGACATATGTGGCCATACGTATCTGTCGTTGATTAATCGTATGGTGGCTTTAATGGATGGATGACCCATGTTATGTAATACTTGGATAATCTTGGCCCGTAACTCCAATGGCACATATGGTCGTGGTTGACTTCTAGATGTTTCGCATAACAACCACTTGCCACTTATGAGCTTACGCACATATCCTGGTCTTTTGGACAATACCAATGTAAAGGGATCCAGTCCTTGCGCTTCCTCGATTTGACTAACGAAATCGTGCATTGATTCTTCTAAACTTTTCAAAGGACCTTGAAATATCGTATCGACATCAGCTTCATTCGGTCGGCTTAGTGCATCTGCAACCACATTCTCTTTACCAGCAATATGAGACACAGTGAAATCAAACTCTGCTAACCGTGTTATTTGGGAATTTACTCTACGAGAGTAATTAAGCCTAGCTGTCTTACCAAGTATGCTGATCAATGGCTTATGATCGGTCAATAACTTAAACTTGTGACCATCTAAGTAATGCTCGAAGTGTAACACTGCGGCATACACGGCTAGAAGCTCTTTGCCAAACGTATCATAACGTTTTTCTCGATCAGTAAGCTTACGGCTATAAAACCCAATCGGTTTTACTACGTCCCGATCTCTTTGCTGTAGCACTGCTCCTAATGCAACATCTGAGGCATCAGTGATTAGTTCGAAAGGTTTTTCCCAATCTACAGGTGCTAATGTGGTTACGTCACTTAACATATCCTTGGCCTTTTGGAAATTTTCTCGGTCTTCTTGACTCAAGATGATAGGCCAAGACTTCTTGATCGTGCTCTTTTCAAGAGTGAGATGGCTTGTTAACGATCCAAGAATTCCGGCTAGACCTGGAATGAATCGACGATAATAGCTGATCATGCCCAAGAACCTTCGCAACTGGCGTACAGTTCTGGGTTCAGTTACGTCCTTAATGGCTTGGACCTTATCTTCCAAAGGCTTAATTCCGTCTTTGGAAAGTATATGACCAAGGTATTTAACTGAAGAGCAACCAATATTACTCTTATTAGGTTTGACCACTAATCCATATTGTTCCAGCCTGGTCAAAACCGTTTCCAAATGCGTGCGATGTTCGTCTCGTGAACGACTAAAAATTATTATGTCATCTATATATACTCTCGCAAATGGACAATTCTGAAGGATTTCTTCAGCCAAACGCTGGAATGTCTGACTGGCGTTTTTCAAACCAAAAGGCATTCGAAGAAATTCATGCGATCCCCCTCCTGGAAATCTGACTGCGGTGAGTGGTATCGAACTTTCTTCCATTGGTACTTGATAGTACGCTTTCTGGAGATCTAAAGTTGAATAAACCTCATATCCCATTATATCTCGGAGCAAAGTACTCTGGTTAGGGAGAGGATAAGAATCACCCTTTGTCACTGAGTTTAATAGACGATAATTCCCACAAACCCTCCATTGACCCGGTTCAGGTTTGGGAACTACCACTATTGGGGAAGCAAAATTGGAATTTGACCTTCTACAAATCCCCTCTTCGCGCAATTGATGAAATTCTGACACAGCTACTTGTTGCTTGTGTTGTGCCAATGGTTGAGCCTTTGGTGAACAAGGTAACGGAGCTACCAATTCTATCTGGTGTTCTACTCCTATTTTCAAACCTATTCTTTTGGCACTAAAAGGTTGAAACACTGCTAGGTGCTTCTCGATAATATCAGCAAAGTCATGTGCGACTGTTGGACGAGGTAAGAGGACTGTTCTAACTGCCGACACGTTAGACTCATTATTTATTGATGTTCCTACGCCTTCTGTGATAGTCCTAGCCTTGGGGTCTAATGCCAGCTTGAAATGTGTCAAGAAATCCATGCCAATGATATGGTCCTTGACATCGGCTACTAGAAAATTCCATAGGAAAGAAGATTTCTGGCCTAATGTTACCGACATTTCTTTCATCCCTTTTACTTCAATTGGACTACCATTCGCGGCCCATAGTTGATAATCAAATGTGGGGCAATCTGCTTCCACCACGTCTGACCTAACTATGCTTACCTCCGCACCCGTGTCTATGAGAAATTCTAATCCAGATAATTCATCCTTAATAATGAACTTGTTGCTGGACACTCCGGCAATGTTTTCAAGATCCCCGCTTAGTGAGAATCGGACTCTCTTGCCTTTTATCTCGGTGCTATTTATACTAGTCGCCTCTTTTGCTTTGAGTATGCCTTTTAAAGGCATATCTGGGAGCCTTTGCAATGGAACCCCCCCTACGGCTCCTACTAGTGGGGGTTTTTCCCTTTTCCCGGTGACGGATTTCTCTCAACCGGTTTTGTGCTTCCTTTCCATTTGGGTCCACCTAATCGCGGGTAATTATAATTTTCATCTTGGCACTTCGCACTGCGTCCATATTCGCCCTGTGCCTTACCCCATCCGCGTGGCCCTTCGAAGCGTTGACGCGAGTGACTCCTTCGGCGTCTAATATACTGGACCTGACTCTGAAGTTGTGCGACATCACTACGCAAGCTAGCAACTTCCCTACATAAGAAACGCAAACTTTCTTGTGTGGTCAGGTGGTTTTCGGTATCTGCCCTGACTGGCTGCATCGTTACAGAATCTGCCATTACAGCATGTACTTGTGGTTCTTGCTGTTTATACACGCCGTCTAACCCTCTGAGTTTTGTCGGCCAATCTATGTTCATTGTGTCAAACACTTCCATTGTTGTTCTGAGCCTAACTGGTAACTCAGCTGTAAAAATGGAGTTGACTACATCACTAGATATATTCAACCTGGAAGCTTTCGTGCAAAGGCGTTCATAAAATTCGGACGGTAACTGACGTCCCATTTTTTCTAAGCGTAATAATTCGCACATTTGCGCTGTTCTTCCAGGCTGATATCTCTGTTGAATTTCTGCCATTAATAACTCAAATGCGTTGTACGGCTTTTCTTTCACAG
The DNA here is from genome assembly GCA_029291075.1 of Eudiplozoon nipponicum. Lineage (NCBI taxonomy): Eukaryota > Metazoa > Platyhelminthes > Monogenea > Mazocraeidea > Diplozoidae > Eudiplozoon > Eudiplozoon nipponicum. Next base: position 2,353 of record JAQBSW010007700.1, on the reverse strand, counting down.
TTCTGTCTCTGAAATTTTCCAAAGCATTTCGGAAATTCTCAGGCAATGCCATCCATGCTGCAACAAATTTCTCCATAGGGTTCACAATACAATAAGCCTCAAATATCATTTGGGCATCTCCTACCCAACTTGCATGTTTCTCTGACTTATACTGTGGTAGACTAAATATTCTTGGACTGGCGCGGTCGCCAAATTTTGTTGAGGCCCCTAACCTATTGGTGTTTGTAAGCCCCATAGATGCCAGTTCGCTAGATGTCCTAATATTCACAGTAGAGTCTGTTTTGCCTACATTGTTATCTGTGTCAATAAGATTTAAATCCATTAGGTCCTGCCCTAAATGAAATACATCTTCTAATTTAATATCGGCATTCATGATCAAGAATTATGATACTTAAATTGACACTTACTTGAGGCGTTTGGAAGGTGAGAGTTGGAAAGCTATATCTTCAGCAATAATCTGCTTTGATGTGTACGTGACCCACAATAATAAATAAATTACCTGTTCCAAGGCTCCTCCTCAGTGTTATATTATATCAGAACACAAGGCAAGTGTTGAAAGATGTTTATTGTATAATGTTGTAATCGTTTATTATGGAGAGAAATGTTAAAAATGCAGCAAACGAAAATCTACAACCAGCCCGGAAGCACGATACTCAAAAACTGAAAATAGCGCACAATTTTAAAAATCAAGTCTTTAAACAAAGAATGTTCTGGAAAATAAAAAGAAAAAATTCTTTTTAAATAAAGTTGTTACAATCAGCTATGGTGGTTTAAATTTATCATTCAAGGTCATTTTAAATAAGGCAGAGAATAGAATAGAATAGAATAGAATAGAATAGAATAGAATAGAATAGAATAGAATAGAATAGAATAGAAATCCATATATGCGGAATGATCATCTATCTTGGAACACTTAAGTTCCTCTGAACTATCTCTTAAGCTACAATCCTTAAGTCCGCTAGCCAACTGCTCTCTATCCTCAGTATTTAATTCCAGCTAAACCTGGTATAAAAAAACGATAAAAGCTGATCATCCCCAAACATTTACGCAGTTTTCGTACTGTTCTGTGTTCTGGCACGGTTATTTGTTTGGATCTTATCCTCCAAAAGTTTGATTCCATCCTCGGAAATTGAATGTTCAAGAAATTTAACAGTGAAGCAACCAACCTAGCACTTTTCTGGCTTGACTACCAACCAATAATTTTCCAGCTTAAATAACACAGCGACTATATGCTCCCGGTGTTCCTTTCCAAATTGACTACATATAATAATGTCATCTATATACACTCTAGCAAATGGACATTCATGAAGAAACAACTCCGTCAGACGCTGGAATGTCTGACTTGCATACTTCAGACCAAAATGCATATATAAGAATTTATGTGATCCTCTCCCAGGAAATCGCACTGCAGTGAGCGTCATAGATTCTGCTTCCATAGGTACTTGACAGTATGCTTTCTGCAGATATAACGTATTATAAACCTCATACCCCATTATGTCCCTGAGCAAATTACTCTGGTAGAAGATACGAATCACCTTTTGTTACAGAGTTCAATAGACGATAATCATCACCAACCATCGATTGACCCGGTTCAGATTGAAGAACTGCCACTAATGGAGATACAAATTTGAAAATTGAACACCTACAAATTCCTCCGTCCCTTAATCGGTTAAATTATTAAATTGCAAACAGTTTTTCATGCAATACTAACGGTCGAGCCTTCGGTGAAGAGGGTAGTAGTTCCACCAACTCGATTTGGTTTTCTATTTCTGTCTTCAAACCCTTCAGCTTAGTATTATAAAATAGAAACGGCCAGCTGTTTCTAGATGACATCCACCAAGTCATCGGCAACGACGGGTCTGGGTATTCTCACTGACCTAACTAATGAGATCTCAGTCTCAGCATAAGTCACTATCCCAATGCATTTTACAATGATCCTAGATCTGGAATCTTAAGCGAGGTTAAAATGGATAAAGCAATCCATCCCAATGAAATTATCCTTTATATCAGCGACCAGAAAATTCCATGTAAATGGAGATTTCTGCCCCAATGTCACTGACAATTCTTTAACTCCCTTAACCTCAATTGGACTTCCATTAGCAGCCAATAGTTGGTAATGGAATGTGGGCTATCAATTTCCACCACATCAGATCGAACTATGCTCACCTCTGCACCCGTGTCTATTAAGAAATTTAAGCCGCTAAGTTCATCAGTTATAACGTACTTATTGTTTATATAACCAGCATTTTCTTTAAGATTACCAGCCAGCCGAAATCTAACAGATTTACGGACTGTATTACCGCGCATTTCTTCCATCGAAGCTTCCGAACCTAACTTCGATGATTTTATTATG